>JASCQY010000173.1:21487160-21497405 GCA_030264315.1 Sardinella tawilis
TTTAGCTTGATGCTAATGGTACCATGTACTTCCAGTGATTGTGCTAAGCTATGCTTATAATGTCAATCTAAGTACTGGACACACTGAGAAGAAAATTATATGCATTTTCTTGAATAATACTTGGGTATAATACAAATACATAAATATCAAAAAAAGGTGGTGTGTTCCTTTAAATTACATTCTTCTTTAAAGATGGTGCACATCAAGTGCAGATTTTCATATTAGCGATTCTGCACCGGGGGCATTGCAGCAAAAAAAAATATTGGATCAGACTCATTTGATTGCAAAATTCTGCATGCGAAATCCCAACCGGTGTGCACCGACCTGACTCTCAGAAAATAAGCTACACACTGTACCTTAAGGGGCATAACGGCTAAGTCAGCTCAAGTGGGCACAATTTTACCTCTTCAATATGTTTGTTATAAAATATATGGTGCAAAAACAGCGCATATTAAGGCATTAGATGGATTGTGATAATGATGAGAGTCTGCCATATGTGCAGCTCTGGTGATATCCAGCAGACCTCTGCCAGCTCATTTGCAGATCATTCAATATGTCAAAGCAACAGCAGAACAATTTGGCAGCAGCAGCAACAGTCAGTTGGTATTGTGCTCAGTTCTCTGAAGTCAGCCCAGTGTGAGTACACTTTTGGACAAAAGACCTTAAAGACAAAGGACCTCAACCATGCCCATATTTTCTCACAGGCCGCGTACGAAACGGGAAGGTAGTGACTTCCAGCCTCGCAGTCGCAGTCTTTGCTGTCTCACAAGTTCACTGCCGTAAAAGGCATCAAGGCAAGGCATTGACACATTGGACGTTGAAGTCCGGATGAAGGATACATCTGTGTAGACTTCAAAATTTCCCCGAACGAAGGTGTCTTAGAAGGCAGGATTATTCATACGGACAAGCCTCAATGCCTTGCTGCCTTGCTGCCTCTAACTATAGACTTAGAAGGCTGCAATTGTCCCATTTCGGACGCAGCCTCGGCATTTCCCGGAAAGTGATGAAACCTTTTTTTTTCTTGTGAATTTATGTGAAATGGGCCATAATTATGTGTTTTACCACACTGTTGTTGTATGAAAATGGACTCACTGCATAGACTTCCATATGGGCAGATCTAGCAGGGATCCTCTTCAGGATGCACTGTTAGTGGCAAACCTGTCTCTGCTCTCACGTAAATCACAGTGTAAGCTGCTTGGCAGGGATGTGTGTGTGTAATGTATGTGGGTGTGGGTGTGGGTGGGTGGGTGGTGTTGTGTGTTTCCGTGGTGAGTCTCTAAGCTGCTGTATTTCTCCCGCTCGCTGTTGTTAGCGGTCGTTAGCCTCGGCTGTTTCTGTTTGCCTGTCAGTTGGGTGAGGTTTTAGTGTTCGCCTTGACTGCCTGGCAAAAGCAAAAATCCCACAACAAAACAGACTGTGGCAGCACAGGCGCTCTATGTCTAGAGGCACAGCACCGAGATGAAGCCACAGTTCTTCGATTGCTACTCCCTTAGTCTATTCTCATGTGCAGAATTATACCCAGTACTTGCACTTTTTATTTAATTCACTTCTTCACTTCAACTACTCCTGCTTAACACACACACACACACACAATTTCTTCTCTCATCCAGCACAATTCTGTCTTCTGTGTGAATCCATTTGACATAATGAGTGAAAATGTGAAAATAATGACTTCATTAGGGATGTGAAACTGATCAACAGTGATAGCCCTCAGCACTGACATAGTCTGTGCAAATCAGCCTCTCAAGCCCCTGTGGTCTCTCCACTAATTAATATATCTCATGAGCCTGCTGCGTGAATCATGGATACACTAAGGAAACACTGCTGTAAGACATCTAAGCACAACACACTACTGCCAGGTCTATACCAGAGTCTGGGCCAGATGAAGGCCAGACCTGGGCCATATCTCTAACCAATTGAGCTCCTCTCATTATAGTGCTACTTCATGGAGCAATGGTCTTCCAGAACACATCCATGTAATCTCTCGATCAATTTCAAGGCTGTATACACCACTATAGTCTAATTGGTCATAGTTTGTGTGTGTGTGTATGTGTGTGTTTGGGATAATACCTCTGGGCAGTCAATGTGTGCCTGGTAATAAACTCTATTCTTGGTCCTAATATGAGCTACTGATGACCTTTGTGGTTCCAATCTCATTCTTTCAACAAAGCTACTCAATACGTGCACCAATGCAGGTTTAGAAAGGCTAGCAGAAATCAGAAAAATCAGCATACAGGGACCTAAAGGTCAAGGAGACGTGTAGGTTGAGTAGGTATTGGATTTATACAGCTGCTGTATATAGCCTTGAGTCAGTCAGCTCTGCTGCGTCTATGTCCCTCAGCTTACATGGACCCTTCCCTTCATAGACGCTAAGGAAAGAAGCCATTCATCATTTAATGGAACAATCATCCAGCTGGGACCACCGCCGCCCTGTATGGGATCTTCTTAACGGCCTGTCTCTCTTCTTCCCTGCTCTTTTTGCTGGGGATTTACTGCTGTGTCTGCCCACACTGTGCCAAGTGCAGATGACTGCCGGGTAGCGATGGACAGGGGCCTTGGCCGTCCAGCCTCTATTTAAATGTGTGGGGTTGCAGTGCAGACACTGGGTAAACACGGCCATCTGTTGCTGCCAGGCCAACGGTGGCGTGGGCACCCAAGCATCCCAGCGCTGATCTCATATAACACTGGCAAAGGAGACTGGCATGTAAACACACTGGACAGGGGCGGAGCAGAAGGAATGCTGAAGCAGATCATCAGATCATCATTTCAGAGTGGTCCAGTGTCGTGAAAACATACTGGATCATATTCAACTTGGGAATTTTGATGTAGATGCAGAATTAAAATTGTTCGGCTACTGGGTTGGTAATATGCTTCTTCTGCTGAGGGTTGCAACCGTCACAGTGAGGGTTTGCCTGAGCTATAGATCACTCACGGGCCTTTTGTGCATTCACCTGACTGTGCAGCCAATCCAGACAGGTTGTAAATCAGCATTTTATTTGTGTTGTGCCACGTGGGATATGGCAAACTCCCACGTTGTATGTAAACAGGGAATGGTAAAAACATCACATGAAAGTGTCCAGCGCTGTGATTTCTGCTGCTGTCATGATGTTGGCATATGGGTGTGATAGATTTGCCTTGTAGACAGGCCTGATTTCTGGCAGGGGGATCCTCTTATCCCACCCCACTTCCACTACACCATTCAACTACTGAGATGTGTTCATATTTGGCAAACAAAAACACATACAAACTTGGGTGTCTTTGTGATAATTCAAGGTTTTTGCAATTTAGAAAAATGTGTTTAGTTCTGTTGTAGGTTTTATGTTGGTTGGCAATTGCATGAGATTTAGTCACATTAATTTGTACTCTGTGTTGTCTTATTTTATGTAAATACACTGCATAACAAGGTTCATTTTTTCATTCCATGTTGGCTAAACCAGAAATAGTTCATGACTGAGGTTTGGGTTTGTGGTTTTGTGATAATGTCACATGTTTTACATGGGTGTCTTCTTGACTTCATGTCTTCTGACAAATTTGCACAGAAAAATTCGTGTTTTTATTTTATTTTACCCAGGAAAATAAGCAAAATGATTTGACAAATATGATAATACTATGAGATATGATTGTGAAAAGAACTTTAGTTCATGGTAATTAAGTTAATTTTAGCAGCCTAAGTTCCTTTTATTGGGGCTATTCCATTTTGTTCATATGCCTGGCCCATTGTGTAAACTATGGTTCAGGTCCTGCAACTTATCACTCGCCGTCATACCACGGTAACTCCTCCTAACGTGGTTGGAGTTATTACACAACAATGAGTAATTGGTGTGACTAAACACGAGTCTGTATCGTCAATGGTTGTAATGCCATAACGTTTTTAAAATGCGTCTTGTAATTCTGCATGTGTGTAGGCTACTCTTCAAGTCATTCACTTCTCCGTGTTTGGGACAGTCAGCGCGCTATCACCCTCGCTCTAGGCGTTGTTTTACACGCGAGGACCAACTCCCTCTTATTGGAATTGGTGGTTTCACGGGATTCTTTCTTCAATCACTTCACCACCACAGAATAGAATAAACAAACATTTTACACTGCGCTGCCACCTATAGAAATCGGTTCTGATGGTGAATGAAGAGATGAAAACAAAGCGCTCCGCTGTTTTGAGAGCTATTTTGGGTCACCGCATTGCTTTTACTCCGAAGACAGCCACGGAACAAGAAGGAAACTGCAGCCCGTAGTATTGGAATCGTTGGACATCGGCCATCACATTTCACTCATTAATGGGCACCTTTACGAAGCTTTTCTTTGTCTTAGAGTTTTGCCAAGGCACTACCAAGCGAGTAACAGCAAAGGAAGATGCCATTTTCTAATGTGTTGGAATAAACATGGAAGAACAATTGCATAGAGCGCAGGTGGATAGATAGGTGCCACATTGTCTCACACGAAGCTAACAAAGAAAAAACGTCAAACATCAAGAAGCTACCAAAAACAGTTTCAAGTCTTATTTTCTTACCAGCATGTGAAACTTCCAGAATGAATTGGACTTGAATTTCAGTGATATTGCAATGCTTTGATACAAAATTAATTTTTAAATGTGTCGGTGGATTATTTTTGCTCCCCTTTGAACTAAACTTGCTTTGCCATTTTTAATTTTTTCTTAAGTTTGATTTCCATCGACCGCCAAAATGCCGGGAGCTCTCCCCTCCTCCCAAGCCCTGTACATCGGAATGGAGGTGATAATTGCTGTGTCTTCAGTCATCGGAAACGTGATGGTCGTATGGGCTGTAAAAATTAACAAATCGTTAAGAGATACCACGTTCTGTTTCATCGTTTCGCTAGCTCTGGCTGACATTGCAGTGGGTGCTCTTGTCATTCCGCTGGCTATAACCATCAGCATCGGACTCCAAACTCACTTCTACAGCTGTCTCATGGTGGCGTGCACGGTACTGGTCCTAACGCAAAGTTCCATCCTTGCCCTCCTGGCCATAGCTATTGACCGTTATTTAAGAGTCAAGATCCCGACCAGGTAACGAAAACGTAATTGCCAAGAACCGTTTCTCTGCTTAGGTTGCAGTAATTCTTTTATGCTGAGCTCGTAGTAAGCGGACGAGACAACGTTCATCCTATAAACATATTAAGTGACGGGCATGCAAATTGCCAAGCCTAAAAAATGAGGTTTATTATAGCACGATCAGTAACAGCGCAATGTGCAATTTATTGACTTAAGCGCAGGGCTGGTTCGCGCTGATTGTGTGCTCTATCGGACGAGAAGTGTGGTTCACCAGGGCGCAGATGCCAGAGCGCAGATGCGCCAGTGACCTGCATCCGGACCAGAGGATTACATGAAGGCTTTTTTACACCCACGCTCCTTTGAATTAGGAAGTCAGTAGGAGAAATATCGTTATAGATAGCAATTAGTCATTCATCGCTTTTAAAAGATGTTTATTAACTCGGACAACCCTAGTGGACACATGGTAACCAGAGAGTTTTCACTGCTTGTAATTATTTACAAGCCACTTTAGCTGAAAGATTGTAGCAGTGTTAGTTGTTTTCAGTTGTACTTGGTTAATTCACATCAGTGTCCCATGCTGACCCTTCCAGACTTACTAGGGAGGGTAGAGAAAGATGTCCAACTGGGCTCTTTACTGGATAAGAACATGATCGGGTCAGAATTGTCCTACATCTGGTTCTATTCTGTCATAAGTCGCCTTCTCCTTACCTCCCATGGCAGCAGTGAGCATAGTCAGTTGCCCCTGCACCCGCACCATAAGGGCGTAATGATAGGATATTGGCACTGATGTGTAACCACAATTGAAAGTGACTATTACCATTATAGGCCAAGCTTCCGATGAAGTGCAGACAGCGTGTCTTGGTGTGTAAGTGCAGCTGGGGTCTTCCTATAAACTGCATTGCTCTTACAGTGAATTAATTCTCAAGGACAGCGCAATAGATACAGTATCACACATACACACACTCTCTCTCTCACACACACACACACAGAATGAACTAAATCAGACAGACTGAGGTCTTTTGTATGCAGTGGAGAAAACTTGGCGAGTGTCAGGGCTGTAAATCCAATACTTTACCACTACATACTGGGCTCCATGGATGGAAGCAGTCAATAGTGTCAATGTTACAGGAAATGAAGGCCTATTTATTGAAGGACAGAACTGGTGAATGGGCAGTTAAACCAACCGCTATTTCCATTTATGAAGGACACAAATGTGTGCGTGCGTGTGTGTGTGTGTGCGCGAGCGCATGAACAAGGTAAATGCATGTTAGCAAAGAAAGCACATGGGAAAAGGACCCTGGCAGCATAGGGAGCCTGAGTGCTATACAGTACATGCATGCCTCCTGTCTTTCACATTAGTGCATCAACCTGAGTTGATAGCTGTGTTGTCTCTAGTGCATTGAGAGGAGAAAAAAAATCCATGAAACCATGTACAACACCTGAACGCTCACCTCTGATGCAGAATATCTTGGGATCTGACGCAATCCGTAACCCCATGACCCAACATAAGGTACAAAAACATCAACCTGGCCAGTTCAGGCATGAAACAGTCATCAATTTTTAATTGACAAAAAGCCTTTGTGCTACAAACAATTGTGAGCTGTTTTCTGTATAGGGGCTGGCCAGCGTTGTGTTTGACTAAGGACTTCATGGTGAGAGAAGGGGGTTGCAGCAGGTCCATTAATTTGTAATTACCACAACAGAATGTTTAATTTGTGGAGTGCTTTCTCAGCCATGAAAGTTACCACAAGCTTAATTGCAGAACACAGGCCTGATGAAGACAGACATGTTTGAGTGGTGTTGCTGAACTCAATAATGTAGCGAGGCGAAGAGCTCCAATAGTGTGTGCAAAACAAGCCCAGAGACATGGCGACTGAGCATCACAAAAAGAACGCTGCTCTGGAAGGAAAAGGGGGAAGAACATTGTTTGAAGATTATGTCCAAGGGTCTGGCAGATTAAGAGGCTGAGTGCCACGGGAGCAGGTGTAGGTGTTTCACCATTGGGCCAGTAAAGGGTAGACAATGAAACTGTGTAAGGGGGGTGGGGGGGAGTAGCTGCGTAAGAAAAGAGAAAAGAATCCATTCTGTGGAGTCTGTGGCAGGGAGGATACTGATGCAATTATAAAATCTAATTGACTGGGGAGAACAACTGAAAAGCATCCCTCTACAGACACCCCCATTAGTAACCACCTAAAACACACATAAAGGAACGATAGTGTCTATCTATTGTAGAGATGCATTCAGGAAGACAGATGAGCAAAGGCAATTTTATTCAGCAAGTGCAATTTGTCGATGCAAGTACAAAAGGGAATTGGTAGGAATGTTGATAGGTAGGTACGCAGATAGGTAGATTCATTCCTCACCCTGTGGTCAGTCTGCTTTTTACCTAGAAATGTACTGTATGTGGGCCTTTGCTTTTAAAGCTTTTGTGAATCTGCAGGAGCGTGTCGCATCTTGCACTGCACCTCTCCAGCACTGGCTATTAAAAATGAACAAGGAGGTGTTAGTCAGTCGGAGGTGTTAGTCAGTCAGGCACGGTAATGGTTTGGTTTGCCACATCCCAGAGAGGCTAATTGCCCGCTGACATCCTCTTCCATTAGTCGCTGATGTCCGTGCAACCTGAAAGTTGAAAGACTTATCTGATGAACTTGCTGATTGAGTGAAGCACAAACAGTACAATATGTTTGCCTGTGAAAAACAAGGCTACACCCATCCCATCTGATCTGGTTAGTCATCTAAGGAGCTGCATCAGTGGTAATATTAGAGCCTCAGTTGTTTGTGTGTTGTAGCTGCTGCGTGCAATTTATTTTCCGCCTCCCTCCAACAATTATTAGAGTCTAGCCGATACACAGCACGAGAAATCAAAGCTCTCCCAGAATAGCACTGTGTGGCGAGACAAAGGCGTAGCTCCACTTTTTACTCGCCTCTCTCCTGCTGTATGTCTAGAAAATGGAGACTGGATGTGTTTCAGCTCAAGGCAGTTTTTGTGGAACCAAAATCAATGGGTATAATGACGAAAACTGACTCTGTGCAGGTTCTGTGCAGAGAAGTATTGTTGAGGGAACAGTCTATGCCTTGGATTTTCTTGTAATGTAGTTTTACTAAATCCATGCATCTTTGGCAAGTACTATATACAATGTGTGAGGGAGCTGGAGAGCAGTCTTATTTGGACAAGGGTTCATCACTGGAATTTGGTTGCTGTTATCCCCATTTTAAGGAGAGCTTGTCAAGATAAAATAGTAAAAGTAATCCTCTTATAAGATAAGTACAGCCTAGACAACAAATACGAAAAATTATTTTACAAGAGCTGCACGTTTGAAATACCGGTTAGGAGCTTAAGTTCTGAATCAGAGGAAGAGCTGTACTACAGTATACTATATATTGGCTGGCAGGAGAAGCAAGTCTGGCTGGGCCTCTGGCCAGGGTGCTGAAATGGGTTGCAGAAGCTCTGCTGTCCTTCTCTCCTGTCTATGCAGGGATCATGCAGCCAATATATGCCCTGCAAACGAGTCCATTTACTTCCCCTTGGGATGGGCAATGAGACAGAGCAGTGGTGCAAAATGCCCTGATAGATCAGCTTAGCTGGGAATACCTGACACAGGGGAGATTCATACCGGAAGCTCACTGTATGAACCACTCCCCCTTCTCCTTCAACCCTGTAAATGCCACATGCAATAGGGAGATGGTCAGTATGCATAACAACAAGGAATCTCAATGAAGATCATATGATTATCTTCATCTTTATATTTTACAGCTTCAAATCAGTAATTTAGGCACATACATGTATTCACTTTCTGCCCTCTATTTAAGAACTGGAAACAGAGATCAAACTCAAAAATAGATCAAGCTTGAGAAGCCTAGCAGTGGGTGTTACAGTATGTTATGCAAGCTTGGTGAGTGCTGTCGATTGGAAGGAAAGCAATAGAATTTGGAACAACATAGACCGAATTATGAACGTGCTGCCTACGCTTAGTCAACGGAACAATAAGCTCACTTTTACTTCTCACTTTCGTTACTCTATGTTAGCATAAGTTGCCGGTTTGCTATTTGGTCTTTGTTTTTCCAAATTCTTTCCTTCTCCTTCCCATCAACAGAACCTGGAACTATTGTTTTAAGACAGCTAACAGTGTGTGTATAAAAATATGCTTGAAAAATAACAGTTTATGTTCTGAGAAAACTAGCTCAATAAGAAGGCTAACAATGCATGTGTCTGGTCGTTCCAGCTACAAGCGGGTGGTGACACCGCGGCGCGCTGGTATGGCAGTGGTGGTGTGCTGGACCGTGGCTTTCCTGGTGGGCCTGACACCCATGCTGGGCTGGAACAATCTGCACAACCTGCGTCGCCGCAGCAACGGCTCCCTCAGCGACGACCTCGTCATCACCTGCCAGTTCGAGAACGTCATCAGCATGGACTACATGGTCTACTTCAACTTCTTCGGCTGGGTGCTGCCCCCCTTGGTGCTGATGCTGGTCATCTACACCGAGATCTTCTACATGATCCACAAGCAGCTCAACAAGAAGGTCACCACCAGCCACACCGACCCCAACAAGTACTACGACAAGGAGCTGAAGCTGGCCAAGTCGCTGGCTCTGGTGCTCTTCCTGTTTGCTGTCAGCTGGCTGCCGCTGCACATTATGAACTGCATCACGCTCTTCTGTCCCCAGTGTCACAAGCCCATGTACCTCATCTACATCGCCATCCTGCTGACGCACGGCAACTCAGCTGTCAATCCCATCGTCTACGCCTTCCGCATCAAGAAGTTCCGCACCGCCTTCCTCAAGATCTGGAAGCAGTACTTCTGCTGCAAGGAGGCGCCTCCGCCCGAGACTCAACATAGTGAGAGGATGAACAACCATGAGGCGCCCACGCAGATGCCCCCACCAATCACGCAGCCCGTGCTGACACAGCCCATCCCCCCACAGCCCGATCCAACGGCGCCTCAGGCCACTCCAGCACCCGGACAACCTCTGGAACAGAACAGTGTCTGATCCAGGACCTGTAAACAGACAGGCAGACTTACTACAGTAAGACCAGGCTACTGTATGAATATAAACACACACACACACACACACACACACACACACACACACACACACACACGCGCACAGTCTTATACAAATACACACACACACATTGCATACATACAGACTCATACACACATATTGTATATATATATATATATATACACACACACACACACACACAAAGTTGCACAAAGGTGCACAATTAAAGGTTAGTACTC
>JASCQY010000173.1:21544913-21556505 GCA_030264315.1 Sardinella tawilis
TCGCCAAAAAAACACGACTCTCGAAAAATTTCACTTCAAATAACCAAATTAATCAAGGCCAGATTACCCTCACCGCCCAGAATGAATAATTCATTATCAGCCTGATAACACGGCGCCCTGTAACGCAAATATTAGATCAGTTTCCCATTAAGAGCCAAACGCACCCAAATTGAGGGTTGGAGAAGGCAAGGGAAGGTGGGGGGGGCGCATGAGACTCTTTCTTCTTGCACCCCCCCACCCCCCAATCTCTGGAGCGATACCCCTGGTGGGGTGTGGGTTGGGAGATGAGATCTGACCCATGTGTAGGCGATAAGGGGGGTAATAGGATTAATTAGCGCTGTGGCATCAGAGAGAGAGGCTGTAGCCGTCGGGGGCAAGTAGATTGGTGAACTACAAAGACCAGCAGGAGCAGATAGCAAGAGAGAGAGAGAGAATACGTAGAATGGACAGATTAAAGTGAAGTAAGAGTTGCTCCAAGAGGAAATATCTTGTGATAAGTCTAGATATGTACGTGGCATGGATGTATGGATGCTCTTTCCTTCGAAAGGAAAACTTCAGATACATTTAAGAAGCTCCCCATCACCCCCAAACCCCCACCCACCCCAACCCTACCATCACTCATTCCACTCCTGCTTGCCATCACATTCGACTACACTGGGTCTGATTGACTGTTTCAGAGGAAAACAACAAACTGAGAACACAAACAAGGACTTGCGATCCACGATGAAATGTGACAAATGCCATTGTTTCACTGCAGGACTAACTGATGGACTGTCTTCTAAGAAAAAAAAAAAAAAAAACCTAATGATTGTCCCTGTTGTTTGCTGTGCTGTCCTTAAGTCCAAGGCCTTTAGAACCGAACAGGACCCCAGGGCAGCCGGTTCTGGTCCAGAGCCGGCCCCGACTCAGGTGCTTCTGGATGAGGCCTCTGGGTCAAAGACAGCAGTCTGTTGCTCTCGTGTTTCAAATGAACTATGAGAACTGCTGCATATGATCAAAAAAGACAAGTTCCTCTGCTTAAACATGCATCACTTGTAAATAAATGTAATTATGATTGTTATTATTATTATTGATGATGATGATGATGATGATGACAATGGTGATGAAAAAGTTTGAGCCAGAGGTCGTCATCTCGCCACATTCTCCTCATGGTCTGGGCACAGTCTCGCCACCTCCATGTGTGTCACGCAATAAGTTGAACGCCGCTCCTTCACTGATCTGTAGTTACTGGTTGTTTGTTTTCTTAAAGAATAATCATTTTAAAAGGAAAAAAGAGAACATTAAACGAACTTTTATTGATTCTTGCCAAATGAAAAAAAGAACTTGCTATTTTGTTTCTTGTTCATCTGAATCCAAAGCAAAATTCCAGCAGATGATGTTTTTTCTATCTAGTGTTTTTTGTTGTTGTTGTTGTTGTTTTTTAAGTTATTCTAGGGTCAAGCATAATCATGAGAAGTTGCTGCAGGTGAGAGGTAAGCACACAGGGTCATTGGACAGGAGACAAAGGTCATTCATGCCACACAGTCTGGACATTAAGAGTGTGTTCTTAAACATCTTGGACAACAGTGATAAAACCAGTAAATATGTTCATTGTAAAAGGTGTGTATGGAATGGTGTATTGTTGAATGTTTCTGCCTGGTCATTTTGATGTGTGTGAATTTTGGAAAAAAAAAAAAACACCATGACATATGGTCACGGGGAGAAAATACCCTTTTTTGCTCTTTTTTTGTTTGTTTGTTTGTTTTGTTTTGTGCTCAAAAATCAAAAATAATTTCCCCCATCATTCACACTAAATATAAAATCCTCATATGCTTTATATGTGATTTATTAATGCTTTATAAAGCAAAACAAGTGTTTATAGATCATGAATAGACTCCTGCCCTACAGGTGTGCTCACAAACATAATGTCTCATACAAAGCCCTGTCTTTACAATGACGGGTGTTATAGAATGCACTTCTTCCAGGACTCCATCCTTAGCTGGATGTGTGTAGCCTGCACAGCAGCTCTGAATGTAGACATACCGTAGCTTTTGCAAACCACTAAATATATTCTCCAATGGAATTGCTTCCTTGTATAAACCAATGAGTGGTGAGCTGGTTGTTGTAATGAGGCCTGTTTCACACTTGATCCAAGTCCTGCCTAGTGCCTACCAGACCAAGTCACCAGGAGACATGTAGGCGGCTCTCGGTATAGCCTACGTGAAACGCTCAGGGAAGTCTGCATCTAACTCGGTGCTTTGAGAAACTGTTTTCAGCCACAGACACCGGAGCTGCAAGAACGATTTAACAGAGGAAAGAACAGAACGAGTGCACTGTATGTGAAGGGGTGTGTTTGTGTCGGTTTTCAAACCTTATGAGTGTATGTGTGGTATGTGTCTTCCTTTTCATGAAGAGGTTGCCAGTCATAGATTTTCAAGCAACAGGTGACTTCAAACAGACAACCACTGCAAGCACTTGTGAAAAATGTTAGAACAATTTATTAACAGTGGAGAACCCACTCTTTCTTTCTTTCTCTCTCTATCTCTCTATTTCTCACACACACACACACACACACACACATATACATGTACATACAGTGGGATGTGGAAGCATCACCACACCATGTCTGCATTCATCTCGGACAAGCACTGGGCAAGATGACCGTCACAGTCCATCTGGGAGAACCTAGAGGGGGAACAGCACACAGAGTGCAAATTAATATAGTTGGAGTCATTACAGACAAACACAAGTGTAGGTGCAAACAGCAAGTGTCGTGGGTTTTTCTGTGTACTGACCATCTGATAGAGGCCACTGTGTGATACTTGACTACAGCACAGTTGAGTGCCACAATAACTTGTCCCTGCTATACGTCATGCAAAACATTTACACACTGACTGACATATTATTGAAACATTCACTAACTGGTACTAGTACAGTACATGTCTATGCACTGACCACCTGACAGGCAGGACATTCATGCAGTGAAATGCTCTGTGTATTTGGCCTCTGTATTCACAGGCTGCAGGGAATGCTGGCTAGACTGAACAACAACAGCAAACTGCATTAGTTTGAGGGTGGATAGGACTCCAAACTTGGGATTGGACTGATGTCTCTGCAATGTGCAATATGTTTCTATGTGTAAGATTGCATCCAACTTGCATTCTGTAACACACACACACACACAGAAACATTAAGCTGCAGGGCAAAGTTTGGGTAGGGGCCCACAGCGGGAGACTGAAACCACAAATGCATACACACACACACATACACACACATAGACACACACACACATCTATGTCCATATACAGTCATGCACACAGACTTGAGAGACTTGAGGTTTTGAGAACAGCTCTTTCCTAGAAACAAACACCTCATGCAGGTAAAACATGTACATAGAAACTGCAAATATAGGCAAAAGACACACACACACACACACACACACCCAAGTTCCTTTCAGTACGTACACAGAAAAAAAATGCAAATCCGCACACAAACATACTCACACAGACTAACACTCTAGACAGATTGCACAATCTCAGCCAACCCCACACACATAAATATTCACACGTGCTGTGCAGGCAGGCAGGCAGGCATACACACACATACACACACACACACACACCACCTCTTCCTCTCCTTTGCCCTTGCCCGCCCGCTTGTAAACATCCAGATGGTGTCCAGAGTGTTTTTTTTTTTTTTTTTTTTACAGAGAGAGCTTTCTGCATTTATGAGCATGGCAACATTCTGACCCCCCACTGCCTTCCCCTCTCTTTCTTTCTCTCTCTCTCTCTCTCTCTCTCTCTCTCTCTCTCTCACATACACACACACAGACAAGGGCAGTCATTGTCTTAGGCAGCAGCAGTTGTGTATTTTTGTGTATGCGTCAGTGGAAGAGAGGTTGTATGTGTGTATTGTGAGAGGATGTGTGTGTGTGTGTGTGTGTGTGTGTGTGTGTGTTGTGTAGCTAGGCCAAGATGAACAGGGAGTGCAGGGAGCAGTAAGCAGTCTCAGCCTCAGGGCAAACTCTACAGAGTGAGCCTTGTTTGGATGAAGGCACACACACACACACACACACACACACACACAGACTGCACTCTAACACAGAGTAGTAGCACACACTTATTCACTGTCTTACCCACACAGTCATACACATACAGAAACACACAGTATGTAAACACATGGATGTACATGCCATCGTACCGCATTTGAACGCGCGCACACACATACACGCACACACACACACGCACCCTCAGCCTGGACATACTCCAGCATGGCACACACTGCTCGGTCCTCTCAAGAATCCGCTTCTTGACTTCTTGACCGTTTGCAATGAATGGCTTGCCTCTTTGCAATCCCCCTCCCGTGAGCAACCTCACCTAACCCCACCCACTCAATCACACACACACACACACCTTCCACTCCTGACTGACAGAGCCCGTTATGCTTCACGTATGTGTTAGTCTGCAGTTCAATTCCTGTGGAGTTCATATTTGAGTGACTGTGTGTGTGTGTGTGTGTGTGTGTATTTCTCTTCCACTTTGACTGGCCTGAAGATGTAGGTCGATGGCCAAAGCCAACACAGTGATTTGATAATAGCGACAGCAGTGGACCAAGCCAGCACAGCACAGCACACAGCGCATACAGAAGCGCGTGCACACACACACACACACACACACACACACACACAACCTCGCAAACACATACACAAAATCTATCAAGATGTCAAGCACTACCCTTTCCTCAGATTCTCTGTAGGTTCTCATTCATCCAGGTCAGGGAAGTCTGACACGCTTTTTTTCACCTCCAGGCGTTCGAATTCAATTGTTCCTCTATGGAACGATGCGACATGACCTAGGCCTTAGGCGCCGTTCAGACCGTTTTTCACCTTCAAAACCACGAGTGTTCTAAAGTAGCGAGTGACAAAAACACGCAAGGTAGAAATTGATAAATGTACATGTTGTCGCTATGACAGCATAGATACGGCTATACCGCTAACTCCCTGACTTTGACTGGCAGGCAGCTAAGCAACAAGCCATTGTTGAAGAAAACGTGACCTCAAAAGTTGAAGAATTTTTAACTTTGAGCGCCTCGCGTTTTTAGGCACCTCGCTTCTTTTTCACCTTGCGCTTTGCTCATAATAAACGCGAGGCGCGTTGCAACGGTCATGCCGCATCGTTCCATAGAGAAACAATTGAATTTGAACACCTGGAGGTGAAAAATGCGTGTCAGTCTGAATGGCCCCTTTAAGTGCCATGTTGTAAGGCAACTGGACTTCTCTTCTAGAGACTTAAAGACCGTCTCCCCTCTTATCCGAAAGGCTTCAAGTACGAGGCCATGACCATCAACCGCTGGTCAAGTGGTCCGCCCCCTATCTCACCACACGAGAAGCACAGTACATACAGTATCCTGCCACTCCACCATGAGTTCTCAGAACTCAAGAAGCCCTCCTTGTAGAATTCTCTAGGACTGAATAGGAGACCCCGACATGTGAAAGGCCTTACAAGACAGCTCGGCTTAAGAAGAGAAAAGAACAGAAGAGACGGCAAAAGCATAGTGAGGAGCCAAGTCTGGTAAAGGCAGCAAAATAGTGTGTGTGTGTGTGTGTGTGAGAGAGAGAGACAGAGAAAGAAAGTGCAGTAAGAGAGAATGAGAGAGACTAGCAGTCCGTGGCATTATGACGGATAAAGATCAGGTTCTACTATTCTACTATTATTACTATGACAAATGTGAGTGAGAGCACAAAATAAAAAGTCATATTCAATAGACTGAGTCTTGACCTGAGCCCTGACACAGAGAGAGAGAGAGAGAGAAAGAGAAAGAGAGAGAGAGAGAGATACAGTATGATGGGAGAGGGAAATAGAGAGAGGGAGAGAGTATGATGTTGGCCATGTTGTATCCTTCACTGACAGAGAGAGAGAGGGATAGAGAGAGAAATGGAGAGAGATGTAAATGTTGAGTCGTACCCTGCAGGGAAAGGCATCAGACACATAGGGCAGCAATCCAGCCCTCCGACTCCTACCCCTCCTGCCCCCGCTGATGCCCCCTGCTGCCCTGATGAGGGGGTGGGAGGTGCTGGGGTCCCTGACCATTGGTCTGTGGGTCGCTGCTTGATCGCTGCTTCCTTCTCCCCTACCCCTCCTCCTCCTCCTCCTCTTCCTCCTCTTCCTCCTCTCTCTGCTCCCCTGCCGGCACCGAAAAACGTGTCTAGCGTGACGCCAGCTGTTGCCGTGGCAGCAGTGCCAGCTGCTGACTCTCGCCGGATGACTTTCGCCCGTGTGTCTGCAGTGCCCATCGTAGATGAGGCAGAGGGCCTGCTGGTTGCCGTGGCGATGCCCCTCTGCTCCTTATTGCCACCCTGGTGACACCTCTGAGGCACCTCAGTTGGCACGGAAACAGAGCCGCCGCTGCGCATTTTGGCATCGTTATTGTCGCCAGCCTCCTCCTTGCGACTAGCGGCATCGCGGGTCCGACTGCTGGCACCGGCGCACGCGCGGTCGGGCTCCGGGGCAACAGGGGGCGAGAGGCACGTGGTGTCCGTCGTGGGCACAGCGTTGGCAGGTGCGATGGGCACAGGCACAGGCTGACCTGCGCTGGCAGAGCTGGCGGGCACACGCTGCTCCACCGCCGGCCGCTCTGGAAGAGCGCCCACCTCGTCGCCAAGGCAACACCACCTCCACTCGGCTTGCTTTGCCCTGACACATGTCTGCAGGCGGAGAGAGAGAAAGAGAGAGAGAGAGAGAGAGAGTGGGAGGAGGAGAGAGAGACAGATAGTGGGAGAGACAGAGGGAAGCATCAGAAGAGAAAATACAAATAACAGGATGGAGGGAGGGAAGGAGAGAGAGAAAGAGAGAGAGAGAGAGAGATCAGTAGTGAAAGTACCGAGTGTCACACACGAGTGCAGGACTAAACTGAAAGCGCTTCAAACAAACAAGATGGACCGATGGACATAGACAAAAGACCTAACGGGTAGTGATGAAGGAGGCTAACCGTAGACATGGTGCGCACTAGTGCTACAGTAGTCTTGCACCGTTTCATCACAACCAAACTGAGCTAAATGTCAATGTGCTCTGATGATCCTTATCCTACTACTACAAGACGCACATCCCATCCTGTGAAAACAATTAAGGCTTTTTCATTAGCAGCACAGAGGATCCACTCATGAAAAAATAACAGCAGCGATAGTGTGATAAAGACCAGACGAGGAAAGATGCAAAATAGAGGGATTAAACAGAAAAAAAATGGAAATGTCGCTGGGGGAAGAGAGAGAAAGACAAAAAAAAAAAAAAGAGAGCGGGAGAGAGAAAATGCTGTGAGGGGGAGAGAGAGAGAGAATGAGAGTCTGGAAGTGGCGTTTGACATTTCTGGGTAAATAGCATACAATTAGGGGCATCCAAAGCCCCTTTTTCTGCCAGAGGAAGCGCTTTATTCACACAGACACTTTAATTCCTATAATACGGAGATCAGCCAGCCCCATCCTTGCCCTCACTTGCACAAACACACACACACACAGTGGCAAGGACGACACAGAGCAGCTGTCTGGTCCATTCTCATATTGGCCCTGCGTCTCAGCGCCAGCCCACCCACTGCAGGGGGAAAGGCATCAGCCGCACTGTGCTGATTCCACAGCTGCCAACATGTCTGTTGTCATGGCAAATGTCTGTCACCGCCGAGGATGCTGGTGAGGAGAGGATGCTGCTGGAGGCTCGCATCAGGACCGCCACACTCCTGGAGCTGCATCAGCTTCCTGTCACACACACTTCACCGGGCCTGACAGGATGTGTCCCAGAAGTGCCACGTGTGTGTCTGTGTGTGTGTGTATGTGTGTGTGTCTGTGTCTCAAGGCAGATAGATTCCAATGCCTGCAAATACTGCTCTAAGACTCACAGACGAAGAATCCTCACAGGTTCAACCAGAAAGCCTTAGGGAAGCTTTAAAATGGCTACTCCAGCACTTCACATCATACACTGAAAGCTGAACAATAAACAAACTCTGGTAAAGAGGTATATTAGATTATCATGAATACAAAAAAAAGGTGATGGAATGAAATATGATAAAAAAACGACATACATTTATGAAAAACGAATAATAAATGGATGAATAAAACAAAATACATAAAAGATGATGCTGAATAAATAAATAAAGCCGACAAAGGCTACAGAGCAGAAGTGGTACCTTGGTGTGTGGCAGTGGTAGTTCGGGCAGTTGTTCTGTGCCAGAAGGTTCTGGAATCTGGGCACTGAAGGCCTGCAGAGTGAGAGCCCATAGCCTCTCCAGAGGAGGCAGGCTGGGCTGGGCCAACCAGTCCTGCGCACCACGCACCACGGAGCCGCTGGGGATTGAGAGGTAAACACACACCAACAAATTTAGCAGACTGTCATGTCATCGGTAAATTTAGCATGTAGTTTTATGTTTTATGATAATAAGTGACTTTAGTAATTGTCAACGTTAGCTCCTTACTCGACTGCAGCTGCTCCTCTGCTAACGTTACAACTGGGTTGCAGATCTTTTGGCGCAAGAACTCTACCGATACTATCTCTTGGTACAGGCCGATTATGTTGCTCTGATTTAGATTCTTCAACAGAAGTTTTCCTTCTTTTCAGTTTGGATATGGGGTGTTTTTCTGGCATTGTTTTGTTGTTTTAACTAACGTTATCTTACATTTGCCAGGTCAAAACCCGCCGCTAAAAACTTGAATGTACTTCCTGAGTGGGTGGCTCCCTTGTCCATGTTTTTGACACTCGGCATTGCGCTGCTAATGCGCAGAGCGTCCCAACTGCAACAGCAGTTTACACAGTCTACAGTATGTTGAAGAGGAAGAGGCGAGCTTCGGAGACTGTGGAATGTGGAAGACTCCATATAAACAATATTGCACACTCAAAACTAGGCGGCTCCAATTAATGCAAAAATTATCTTAAACAACTCAACTAGTCAATTTAGTTAAGGTCTATATTCCTAGACAGCTTCCCTATAAAATCATGACAGGGAGGGATGGGGATGTTTTTAAGAGGACTTTTCTATAGGGCCTATGGGCATCTCCTCCTCATGGTCAAAAGGTTTTAAGTCTGCACTTGAATTGCTTCTTTGGGCAACAATGGCCAGTAATGAAATTGCCTAGTCTGTGTGTGTGTGTGTCAGTGTGTGCGTGTGAAAGAGAGAGAGCGAAATGTGTTCTTGAACGCATCCTCGGGTCAATAGTACACACGCTGGAAGAGGTGACGGCCGACGTGGGAATGTGGCATGGAAAGTAACACGTCTAGTGTAATGGTTACACTCGCAGAGAGAGGCTGACAGTCGGTTGAGTTGGTTGACTCTGCAGTGGGATCATATGGCCATGGAAAAGCCCTGGCAGGAAAGTCGGGGTAGGCAAACAGGTAGAGCAATGGGCACCAAGCAACTAAAAGACCTCTCTCTCTCTCTCTCTCTCTCTCTCTCTCTCTCTCTCTCTCTCTCTCTCTCTCACTTGTACTCCCTCTCGCTCTCTTATTCCGGCACCCCTCTCTCTCCCACCCTCTCTCTCTCTCTCTCTCTGAAGGAGAGAAAAACAGCCTTAGGGCAGTGGAAGGGATGAGGCAAATTTTGAATAAGAATGAGAATTCCAGAAAGTTCCAGTAGTGCTGACACTACGTGGTGGTGCTTTACCACAGCATGGAACTCAAAAAACAGACATGGGAGAGATAGGGAGGAAGAGAAAGGAGAGAGAGCGAGAGAGAGAGAATGGGAGAGAGAGTTGAAGAGAGAGACTGAGAGAGAGAGGAAGAGAGAGATGGCGAGTGAGAGAGAGAGATGGAGGGAGTCGGGGAGGCGACAGCCTGGCTGTGTCCAGGAAAGAACGCGTATGTCATTAGGATTTGTGAGGCAATGTTGTGAGGGGTTGCCATGGATACAGGATGGAAGGATGGAAGAGGCTAAGCAAAAATAGAGGAGTCGAGGAGCACTCTCCCCAAATCCTGTCAAGAATGGAGAAAAGTGTGTGTGTGTGTGTTTGTGTGTGTGTGTGTGTGTGAGAGAGAGAGAGAGAGATATTTGCTATTACAGAATCATTTAAAGAAGGTACGTCTTTGTCCTCTGAGATGGGCTCCCAAGATTTGGTGTGTGTGTGTGTGTGTGTGTGTGTGTGTGTGTGTGTGTGTGTGTATGTGTGTGTGTATACACCCACACCAATTTTCATGTGCCTTTGCTGCTGACAGACACTGTGTGCCTCCTGACAGAAGGGTATCTCACTGTTGAGGTGCTCAAATATCTATTTTTGAACACTATCTTCTCTACCCCATTCCTGTTTCATTCATGAGCTTAATTGTTTATTGGAACAACATTAGTACTAACTAAACTAATAAAACCTCTTCATGCTCACTGAACAAAGTGGTTACACATTAACAAAAAAAATCTTTCAGCACTGGCACTGCTATCAAACGCAGTAAAGCCCTGATTGACAAGCTGTTCCACAATTGGCAGATGCATGACACCTCATATCAATCTTCTAGGGCTGTGTTCCTGTCAGGTGAATGAAACACATTAGCCAACATTACACATTCATGTGGTGTTCTGCAAATTATTTATTTATTTATTTATTTGTTTGTTTGTCTGTTTGTTTTTACAATAACGCCTTTACAAGGTGTCACCAACATATTCTTGAATAGGCCTGTACTCGTGCAACGATTTGCTGTTCCTAAAAATCACCAAGGTGGATCTGACGGCCTTTTATTACGCATAAACAAACTCGTTAACCCAAACCCATTATTTTCTCGCAGAATCCATTCTTCAAGCCACTATACATTTAAATTAGATCTGTCGAAGCACGGCAACGCAATTGAGAAATGGTGCTTCGGCTGATGGGGTCACAGTTATCGCCTTAGCTGAACCACGGTGCCTGATCGGGTTAATATTTGACTGGAGGTCAAGTCAGATGCTATTGTCCGGTCGTCCAGGGTCAGAATCGGAGATGGATACCAAAGTCCCGTGAGTCAGAGGTTAGAAAGAAACTGTTTGCCACTACAATATCAATTCCCATTCTGTTACCATCTACTGCTGAATTCACCAAACGTGTGCGAAAATATTAAGCCTGATGGTGCACTGCTGATCTGTAGTGACGCAAAAGCCCTGCTAGAGGGAGCTATCAGTACAGTTTACCTAACTCCAGAGTTAGATCATGGTAAATCTTTACATTATAACATGTGCTGTTTCAGTTATAAAAGTGTCTAAGCGTGGATTTTAGCCGAAATTGTGTTAATTTGGCGAATCGAAACATCCATTTTTTAAAAAATAATTTACAGTAGCCTAAGTGCAGTTTATACAGTGTATTATTTTAATAGAATGTTGGATATTCTCAGGTATGTGGATTTTATCATGAAAATAAGTTGATAAAGAGTTCAACATGAGTTTTTCCCCAATGGTGTAGGCTATTTTTAGCACGCCAAGAGGGATTAAACGCGTTGGGGTTAAAGGCTTGCGCTAATAAACTTAAACACTTAAGTTTATCGCTGTTTCAAAAAATGTGCTGCAATCAATGGCATGCTTTTAATGACGGCGACAACAGCAGCAACAACAACAACAACAACAACAACAACATAATAATAATAATAATAATAATAATAATAATAATAATAATAATAATAA
>JASCQY010000173.1:21637810-21642810 GCA_030264315.1 Sardinella tawilis
TCTATCTATCTATCTATCTATCTATCTATCTATCTATCTATCTGTCTGTCAATTGCTGTGTTGGTCTGCTTGTCTGTTGGTTTGATTGATGTCTGTACTGATGGATCGGTTGGCTTCATTGCTATAGGCTTTCAGTCTGCGAATTCGTTTTGCATTGACATGGCCTCTTCATGTATGACTGATGGAGGACATACACTCGTGATGTAATGCAGGCCGATCTATATATGGGACTCACATGTGGGACATATCAGCATATATGAGTGGATAGAGTGTGTATTGCCATTAGTGTGTGTGTGTGTGTGTGTGTGAGAGAGAGAGAGAGAGAGAGAGGGAGAGAGAGAGAGAGAGAGAGAGAGAGAGATCTGGTTTGGCACAGAGATTCTAATTACCATGAAACCTGATTCAGAGCCAAAAATAAGTCCCTTTGAAAAAAATATAAATCAATAAATCCAAAACCAGCAGCCAGGACAGAGGGGAGCAGTGTGGCTCTCAGATCACCATGTCAGACTGATCTTCAGTCAGCATCTATAAAGCATGTATAACCAATACCGGATGTGTTATTACAGATATTAAATCAGTGTAATAAGAGGGATTTTATTTGGTGATAAGGTTGCCATAAACTGTTTATGTTGTAATAGGTTTTCAGACTGTTATACCATAATGTTTAGGTAGTTATTATTATAGAAGGTTTTTCTGTTTAGTTGCTTATAACAGCTTGAGAGGTTGTTATAACAGCAGAAGATGTTGTTATAACATGTGTGCATGTGTGATCTTTCCTCAGGGGCTTAACTGCATGGCTCCTCGCCAGAGGCCCTCAGCATTCAGGCCGTGGTCCCCCAACATCTCCAGCGACAAAGAGACCCCCAGTAGACCTATGGCCCTGCTTAGAGACAGGTAATCACACACACAAACACACACACACACACATATATACACACACGCACTCTCTCACCAAATAATCATACTGATACATGCTCAGAAAAGCACACTGCAACAACAGTGCATTTCATTGCACCTGTGGCCCATCTGTTGTGGTGCAGTGGGATGTTGTGTCTGCCTGTATGTGTGTGTGTGTGTGTGTGTGTTTGGGGGGGGGGTGTAGGGGGAATAGCTGGGCACTGAGGTGATCTCAGCAGGAACACACACACATACCCAGACAGTGAGATAAGACTCCTGGGGAAACTGCTAACAGTGTTAGTTCATCTGAAACATACGCACATCTTTCAACACAGTCATATCCACTCACATATACATACACACACACACACATGCACACACACACACACTGAGTAATTTCAGCCCTGTCTGTTAGCCACCACAAACAAACACCCACCCATGGTTTGTTTCAGTTGTACTGGGGTGTGTGTGTGTGTGTTTTCTGCTTTGTCACCACAGCGCACTGATTCATTGATGCACCTGGATTCTTATGGGCTCCGCAAAGCTTACACTCTTACTGTGCAAAACCCTTAGCTGGTTAACCACACACGATCAAACTTACCGTCAGTTATTATCTCTCACTGTGAGTGTGTGTGTGTGTGTGTGTGTTCCAGTTCCTCCTTGTGTGCTGTTGATTACACCCTGACCTAGAGTTGCTCCAGCGTAAGCAGGAAGTTAAAGGGCACTGATCTGTTTATGTTGACACACTGGAAAAAAAAAAAAAAAAAAACGGCCACATCTGCAGATCGATTTCAAAAGAAATTCAGTCACAGTTTACAACAATACACCCTTAACTGTAGAAAAACAAGTGTTGACTGAAGGTTTACAGCACTCATCATTTACTGCAGAAACACACACACACAAGCACATACACCAAGTAACATGAAACATATTTTATTTTCAATACATGTAAATTGACAAAAAATGATTAAACAAAACTCTGACATAACAAACTCTCTCTCTCTCTCTCTCTCTCTCTCTCTCTTTCATAGCTTCTACAGCTACAAAAGTCTAGAAAATTCTGTGGCCCCCAACGTGGCCCTTGCCCCCCTGCCTCTGCAGAAGGTTGGCCAGGCGTCGCCCCTGGCAACCAGTGGAATAGGTGAGGAGGGCTCGCACTCCAAGAAGAGGAAGCTGAGTGAAGATGTGCAGACGACCCCTGACCCCCCTGCCCCTCCTCCCGCCACCACCACCACCTCCTCCTCCTCCTCCTCTTCCTCCTCCTCCGCTCTGGCCACAGCCAGCAAACCCCCCCAGGAGGAGAAGTGCGACTCAGATGTGGACATCGAGGTGGAGAGCCGTGAGGAATGTAAGTCAAACATACTGTACACACACACATACACACACACGCGATCACATATCATAAACAGGTTCATTTTAGACACACTCATACACCGCGTCATTATACTGTATACACACACACACACACACACACACACACACACGCACACACATTCCTTAATTTTCTTCGGGATTAATAAAGTATCTTTATCTCTCTCTCTTTATCTATCTATCTATCTATGTATCTATCTATCTACAGAGAAGCATTACACATACACATCCACACACACACACACACACACACACACACTCATTCTAGAAATGCTCTTGGCCACAATAGAAAGATTATTAGATTATTACTGGGCATCTGATGCCCAGGGCCAAAAGTTCACTTTAGCTAAGCTAAGTTCAGTCACTTTATCTACATTGACAATTTCTTACCCTATCAGCATGACAAAGCCAGCCACTAGAAGACAGTTTGTGTGTCTGTGTGTGTGTGTATACTGTATATGCGTGAGGTGGTAGTTTCTTATCTTTGTACAAGATAAAGATAGAATTGACACATTACTGTAGCTTAGCCAGTCTGATTGTGCTGTGTGTGTGTGTGTGTGTGTGTGTGTGTGTGTGTGTGTGTGTGTGTGCTTGTGCATGTGCATGTGTTTGTGTGTGTTATGTGTGTGTAGAACAGATAGCAAATCCAACAGGCCTGTGAGGATAACACTCTCTCCCCCCCCCTCTTTTTTTCTCTCTCTCCTTTTCTCTCTCGTCTTCTCTTTCAGTCACATCCTCCCTCTCCTCCCTTTCTTCTCCCTCCTTCACCTCCTCGAGTTCCGCCAAGGACCTCAGCTCCCCCAGCACCCAGGGGCCCGTCTCCACGGTCACCTCAGGCTCTCTGGAAGGCTCGGCGGTGGCAGCGGTGACCCATGGCAGTGCGGGGTCAGAGGTCGTGACCCCGGCGCTGGAGTCCGAGCTGGAGACCCTGCGCCTGGCGCTGGACGGAGGACTGGACTCCAAGGAGGCCAAGGAGAAGTTCCTGCACGAGATCATCAAGATGAGGGTCAAACAGGAGGAGAAGCTGGGCTCAGCCCTGCAGGCCAAACGCAACCTGCAGCAGGTAGTTGACACACACACGCGCATACACACACACACGCTCACACACACACTCACACACACACACACACACACACACACACACATACACACACATACACATACACACACACACTCTCACACACACACACACACTCCTCTACTGCATTCACATCCTTGTAGTACATAACAGCAATGTCCAGTATGAGTGTACGAGTCCAATTTCTAATTCTTTCTCTATGCATGTGTGTGTGTGTGTGTGTGTGTGTGCATGTGTGTCTGCTTCCCAGGAGCTGGAGTTCCTGCGCGTGGCCAAGAAGGAGAAGCTCCGCGAGGCGACGGAGGCCAAGCGTAACCTGCGCAAGGAGATCGAGCGTCTGCGCGCCGACAGCGAGAAGCGGATGAAGGAGGCGGGCGAGGCGCGGCTCAGGCTCAAGAGGGAGCTGGAACAGGCCCGCCTCCTCCGCGTGTGCGACAAGGGCTGCGAGGCCGGCCGCCTCCGCGCCAAGTACTCCGCACAGGTGAGCGCGAGCGCACACACACAGACACAGACACACATACAGTACACACTATTCCTAAAGATCACCAAATGTGTCTAGAGTGTATTGCCAGGCCATTTGCTTGGCCAGGCTTGAGACAGACAGAGGGGAGGATAGAGTGATAGAGAGGTCATTTGAGAGAGAGAGAGAGAGAGAGAGAGAGAGAGAAAGTGAGAGGGAGGGAGAAAGAGGGAGGAGGTCAACTGGCAGAGAATGGACAATGGAGCCCATCGGAACTGAATGTGTGGCTGTGTTTGAACCCAGTGTTCCCAACTAAGGGTGACATCACTCCAATAGCATGGCAGCAGTCCTGGTCATGTGACTGTGTGTGTGTGTGTGTTTGTGTGTGTGTGTGTGTCTTGGTGTGGGAAGCCTTTCTCTCCTCGGCCTCTGAGCACAGGGGTGTGCCGACCAAAACAGCTCGCTGGCCAGATAAACGTCACCCCCAAAGAGGAAGCAGGAAGCTGAGAGCACTTCCTGACAGAGGGGCTCATGGGAAGTGTTGATCAAACAAAACAACAAGAAAGCTGGTTTCAGCCTGCAGCTCTTATAGAGGCCCCTTGAAAGGCACTCTCTGCCACACACACACACACACACACACACACACACTCTTACACACTTAGACACACTTATACATGTATGCATGCACACATACATGCAGACACACATCCTGTCATGGTCTGTTTGCTCTGAACATTTAAGGCAAGGAAATTACAGTTTGTGCATGTTTGCAAGAGGCAGGAGTGAAAGAGAGAGAGAGAGAGAGAGAGAGAGAGAGAGAGAGAGAGAGGGTGTGTCTGGGACTGAAAGTGTTTGGGGTTTCTCAGTTACTTGGAAATGGGTGTGCTTTGTGTGTGTGTGTGTGTGTGTGTGTGTGTGTGTGTGTGTGACTGGTCTGAGAGGTGTGTTATAGGATGTGGTATAAAGGCTATCGAAAGCTCAATAAAAAAATAGGTGTGAAGGTGTAGTCTGCCTGGAGTCACCAGACAGTGTGAGACAACACACAGACATACTCATGCACAAACACATACACAAACACACACACACACACACACATATATATACACACACACACACACACACACACACATACACACACATACAAACATGCAAGGACACACACGTCTCCTCCCATATCCTGTCTGTGCTATTGCT
>JASCQY010000173.1:21645310-21647810 GCA_030264315.1 Sardinella tawilis
AAAAAAGAGAAAAAAAAGTAAGAAAAAGTTTGAAAGCATTTTATTCCTGCTCCTCGTCCCAATCCTGCAGAGGTCTTTTCCCAGGTCTCTTTGCTCCAAGAGGCATTTTATTCGTAATGATATGCAGCACAGTTTAATGCAATGTAATCATGTGGTCACGGCTAGAAGGTGTACATAGGAGCCGCCATGCACTTGCTTGCTTGCTAAGCTAGGTGACGTCACATTGCTTGGCTGTTTCTTCAATCCAATAGATTTTTTTTGCAGTTATTGTTATTATCTTCATTATAAATATTACTATCATCGCCCTTAAATGCAATAATCATACGTTTTGAATCAATTAATTTGAAATAGTTCTCTTTTTTTTCTTTTCTTTTGGAAACAGTTGGGGATTGGTGGTAGTCAGAATCAGTGTACGGTGTGAGAGGTGGGACAAACAGAGAGGGGTTGTGGACGTGGATGAATCCGAGCCAGCGGAAAGGAAGGCTAGTCGTGTGGTAGTACTAGTCCTGTTCCAGTGGGGCTAGCCCTGTTTTAGGAACGCTAGTTCCCCTCTAGCAGTGCTAATCCTCCTCTAGTAAGTCTAATTGCACTGGAACAATGCTAGCCGTGTTACAGTGCTAGCCACGTTCTAGTAACTCTAGTCTTACTGGAGCAATGCTAGTCCTGTGCTAGCTGAGCTAGTTTCTCTCTTGAACAGGACTCTACAAGGCAGAAGCAGCTGTAGCACACATGGATCATGGCTCACTAACTTTAGCTGATATATTTAGCGTATAGTAGAGAAACATATATTTTATAAAAAAAAAAGAATTGAATAGGTTGGGTACAATGCAATCAGAATGTACATGCTGTTGATGCTTTTTTTCTTTCCCTTTTGTTGTTATCTCATGTTGACGTTGTTGTTGTTTTAAATGTGGGGATATTTTTATTGCTTGTCTTACATTCTTTTCCTCCAATAGCAAGCTCATATAATTTCTTTGTATGCATGAAATTTGATAAGTAAGAAAGAATATGTCTGCCATACATATAATCATTATTGGGCATTATGCTGTTTGTGTAAGGGTTTCATTGTATTAGGCAATATAGCGCAAACAAATGTTCTCAAGATAAACCTGTAAAAGAAACAAACTTCTCCAACCACATCTGTCTTCAAAATGGGAAATCAATTCCCTGTGTCATGAATGATTTACTCAAACACAGACACACACACACAGTCACACACAAACATATGTTCAGCTTATGTGCACAAAGAACCATCGTTACATTTGGAAACACACTCATTGTTTTAATGTAATGCTGGACAGCCTCAAGTGCCTGGACCTGGCCGACAGGTGTCCAGAACAGAACAGTGATGATGTAACAATGACCGTGAGGTCATAATCAAACCGTGCTGACCCTCTGATTGGTTCAGCATCCAAACCCTGGGCAGATGTTCCGCACACGGGACATACCATTTTGCACTCTTGTAAGTGGGGAAGGATGGGTACTCTGCTTTTTGGTTCCCATCCCCCCTTCTTTGCCACAGATTGAACTTGACCATATTAGCTCCGCCTCCAGATGCAGCTCTTTGTAATGTTCTTAAAGTGGTTTACGTCAGTATTTCTTACGTTGTCTCAATTTAACATTTTTATTATGATTATTATTAGTAGCGAATCGGACGTTAGTCAACCAATTGCCACTGGCTACAAATGGCACCTAAACACAAAACAAACTGCTTTTCTTTTTCCTTATTCGTTTCAAGATACCTATGTCACAATATTTTTTAGAGTGGACAAAATTGTATTTATGCGATATTTAGAGCATATTCTCTGTCTCTGTCTCTTTATCTCAGCTGTAGGTAGAGGCCCTACTTTACAACTAAAGCGTGTCCTCCCCAAGGCCATGGAGGAGCCTACTACAGAGTAAGGGCATTATAGTATCAAAGCCCAGCGTCTTAATGCAGAGAAGGGGCCAGTGTTTGTTGGTTGTCTGCAAAAAAAAAAGAACAAAAACCTGCAGACAAACATTTAAAAAGACATTAGGGCGATTGTTTTATAGTTGTTTTTACACTCTAATTGATACGTGTAGTTTCCTTTATTCATGGTTTTCTACAAAAAAGGGAGAAATTGTTCACAAAGGCTCTTGTATCTCCCAGATAATGATTAAAAAAATTGTTAAATGATTTATTTTCTGAGCAAGAGCCGTTTTTGCTAAACGGTGGACACAAAAGCAGCAATAACCATACATATTTAACAAACCTAGCCAGTGGGAGGATTTTAAGAAAACAAAGTACAAATTTACCAATGTAAATATTTTTTTTTTCTTTTTTCAATATTGTATTATAAATGTATATGGTGTTTCCTTTTTCAAAAAAAGACAAAATGTTTCTTACAAGATAGCTGTCTCGTTTTGAGTTGTGTTTTAACCAAGAACATGTTTTGAAAAACAAAAAAAATGAATTACTGCAGTGCGCTAGCGAATATACCTTACAGTTAAACATAGTTTCACCCAATTGTTTGCATTT
>JASCQY010000173.1:21719447-21732375 GCA_030264315.1 Sardinella tawilis
ATGTACTGTACATGTGTATGCAAGCACAAGGGAGTACATGAAAATGTGTGACTTTCTGTGTATGTGTGTGTGTGTGTATGTGAATGAGTGTGCTTGTGTGTGTGTGTGTGTGTGTGTGCACACATGTGTGTCTGTGTGTGTGACTTTGATTGCAGGGGGATGGTTGGCATTTAAAGTAAAGCCTGCAGGGGACTGTCAGGATTGTACTGTTGTCTCTACCACACTTCAGAGCAACTCATGAAATATGACAAACTCACAAGCAAAATCAAAAAGCTTTCTTGCTTTACTCCACTTCTGTGTGTGGGTGTTTGTGTGTTTGTGCGTCTGCCTCTCTCCCCCTCACACAAACAAACACACACACACACACACACACCCTAACTCAGACACGCATCTCTCATTAAGCCTGTCAGTTTTCAGCTGGCACTGTTCAGATTTATTATGCCCACTGTTGTTGATGCCAGCGGCCACTGTCTGCACCCCCCCCTCCCTCTGTGGTTTCCCATCCATGGGCAGTCTAAGGGCCCAGTGAAGTGGGGGCCAAATCAGATGCAGACTGCTGCTTTGAAGAGGCTCCAGGAGTGAGATCCTCTCATTGAGCCCCTCAGAGTGCCAGGCAGCTAGGCTACGACAACCCCCCCATCCCCCGCCTTTCCCATCCATCCAATGCTCTCCCATATTCACACACACAAACACATACACACACATACATACACACACTTTCAGACACACACACACACACACACACACACAGAGAAGAACAGACAAACTGACAAACACACAACCCATTTGTGTCTCTCGGCAGCAACCCTGTGTTTGGTTAGTGCAGACGACTGAGCGCAGTCTCACGGCAACACTCGGGGCCAGCTACCACTTTAAGACGCTTAAAAGAGCACCATGCTCAAGTGGGACGCCTCAGTTAAAACATGCCAATGCGGGCCTGATATTCAAGAGCTTCTTTGGAGTTACTATGAACGCACCCCCATATAGCACACATTCATACACATACACACATACATGGGCTTGAATGGCATTTCACCTACTCAGTAAGAAGGATGGGCAACAACAAACATATAGTAATGCAGGGATCCCCAAACTTTTGCATGAGAAGGTCCCCCTCCATATACCAGCAGATTCCAGCTAAGGCGCCCCACCCCACCCCCATATGGAGAGCGTATTTCTAAATAACACAGAGACAATAGCAAAGATCCACTAATAATAATAATAGGCTACTGTGATGAAATGAAATTATTGTTTGAGAGGATTTTGTAAGAGAGCACATTTGGGGCACGTGAGGCAGAGAACACATTTTGGGGCACTCACTGCCTCATACAGTTCTTGCCCAGTTCTTCTTTGCTCGGGTGGGTGATTAGGCTGCTCATCAGGTCTTTTTCTTTTGAAACAATTTGCCCATTTTAGCAGAGCTCCAGTAGATAGCTGGTGCAGAAGCATGTGCAAACGTCTCCGAGGCTACTCTGGTTTATTTACAGTATGTGATCATCTTGGGAACACATCATTTTTGGACATGTTTGAATGCCAGCCAATCAGAAAGAGATTATAGAAATAAAAAATATAAATAACAATAATAGTAGTAATATGCAATAGATTATTGTAAGGCAGTTTTATAACAAATGGGAATATTTTTACAGGTTAATGTATTCAATTATTTCCCTCCAACTTGCTAAGCACTCCCTGGTGGCCTCCACTTTAAAAACCACTGCAGTAATGCATTCAGAATATGGGTAAGCATACAGTATGGGCCACAAATTACAGTCAGTTTGATGATTAGTGTCATAGGTGTTCCCACAGGATTTCCATCTGAACATTCCCAGCAATGTGAAGCGTAGCAGAAGTAAAACATTTAAACATTGTTTTTGTTTTGAAAGTTAAAAGGTTTACATACAGTATGTATAGTATAGTATTTGGATTGCATGTATGGTCAAGTGTTTATCCCACGTGTGATATCAGATCCATGTACTGTACTGTATTTGACACAGTATAGTTATATGGAGTATATGGGCATAAATGTATCAGTATGAGCCACTGATGAATCTGTTGCTCTGCTATAGGCTGGATAGCATGGCTACTGCACCTGCAACTCTGCCTCCGGCGAGCAGCACAGCCACACACACCACAACTCCCAGAAGACCCTTCATCTTGTGACCTTTGAACCTGAGGATGACATGACAGGAGAATAAGACTCATATTACTCAAGCAAAGTCCCTGCACTTCCCTGCAGTTCTCTCTCCTGCTCACCTTTTGCATCTGAGGGGCCACATTCACATAATTTTCTTCTCCATTAAAAAATGACTCTTTATTTCTTTATTAGTATACTTAAAGCACCATCTATAATTCTGTGTATTTTCATGTAGGCACTTCTCTTCCCTTAATGCACTTGATGTAAATCCTTCTGTTTCTGTTAGTGTACTCAAGTGACATAATCCCAATCCAACCCCACCTGACACGAGGAGAACTACGCGCGGCGCGTCCTTGTGTCATTGTGTTACGTACCTCAGCCAATCCCCACATTCTGCATTTACAGCCGTAAAGAGAAAAAAAAACATTTATTCAAGGTCTCCAGGCAGAGGTATGAATGGTTCTGAAAAGAGCTTTCAGGGGACCATGAAAGGAACTAAGGAACCCTGGGAGGGCTGCAAATTGTGCCTATGTTCCTCAACCCAGAAGCTAGAATTCACACATCTGTTCAAAGACATTTTACAAAGGCTGGAATGTTTGATTCATCTCCATTGTGCTCCATAGACTATCCCCAAGTCTTTCAATCTGAGGTCACAACATGTGCAGTAGCAAGCCAACATAAGATGCCATTATGTCAATAATAGCTTAGCAGCAATGCATAACATTTAATGTAATTCTTACTCCCCATCTTACTTAGGAAAACAAATTCCTAACACAGTCACAAACTTAAAGGGGAAATCCGGAGTGTGTCTATCCATGGCCCCTGTTATTTGAGGTCACTGAGTGTTGTCTGCCACTTCGCTATTTGGTCTATGTTGTATCAAATATTCTGCTTCTTTTTCCAATTGACAGCACTCAACGACCTCACACAAGAAGGTTTATGGATCGATTCACATCGGATTTCTCCTTTAATAATAGAAAATCAGGCCAAAATGATTATCCAAGTTAGATTTCTACGCAGGCTAAAGTTTGGATTTCAGATTTTAGAGGAGCCACTTTTGTTTCCCAATGCAGTGGGAATTAGAGGCTTGTATGTCTGCTCCCACAGATTATGGAGCAGATGTTACATGTCAAGAAAAAAAACAACAACACTGGTTCTAAATCACTGCAAAACATTTCAGAAACTACACTTGAAATATGTCTATCACATATCACAAAATACCATGCATCACAGTTGTTTTGATTTAAATCTTTTGCTGACAAAGAGAAAAATCAAAAACAGGAAGACAGTATTACAGATTGCCTTCAGATATTATCACTAACTATGTGACGACCCAAAGGCATGCTTGTGGCTTGTGGTGGGCGTCCACAGAATAGGCTACTCTCTCAGCATACAGTACAGCATACAGTCTGCAGTGTGAGGGTGTGCTCCAAGAAAAGCATAGCAGAACCTACTCACCGTAAACTCTGTCAGGCTTTGGGCTGCAGTGATGGGGAGCAATAGGGGGGTGACTGCGGGTCTCCCCACATTTAAAGACAGAGAGGAGGGGAGCCCCCGAGATTTCAACAGCCTATCAGAAGAGGATGGAAGATTCTGGAGGCTTTGAGGAGGAAAACATGATCAATCCTGGGGGAATTACAGACAAGGCAAGAGGAGAGGAGGGGAGAAAACAAAGGGAAGAGGAGAATTAAAGAGAGGGGAGGGGAGGGGAGGGAGAATGAGGAAGAGGAGGAGTAGGGGCTTGCGGTAGGCCGTTTGGACACAGGAGATTGAACTTGTGATTTCATTTGTCAAATGTGGAATCCAGTTCAAAAAGATATTAAGCATAAGGGTCTGTGCATCTTCAAATTCTGTGTCAAACTCTGTTAACTATAATGATTTGAATGTTTTGAGGTCTTGATTTAATGAATTACTATATTATTTATATTTATGCTTGCCTTTGGTATTTGTTTGTTTTAAAATTAATACTGAAGGTATTGATGTGTGTCTTGTTGTATGTTTGCATATTTGTTTCACTGCTGATGGTGCCACTAATTGCAATAAAGATAAAGATGAATAATGATTAATTAATGATTAACTAATAAAGATTGCCTTAACCTTAATGATGCAAATACTGGCTACTATCAGACCCACTGTTTACCCTTATGATTATTGACACAATTAGTTGAGCTGCTTGTGTTTACAGCTTCATTAAAAGCTTGTAGTAAAGGCTGGACACTTCTGCCAAGGTGCATCTAAACTATTCTGTGAGCATCCCAGACAGTTCATGTGTAAGGGCGCTCTGTCTGAATGCATCTGAATAAAACATGAGTTTATTTGCTTAATTCTTTTTCAATAACTATCTTAATTTTGCAAAGTGGGGTGCAAAGATCAGACTTGATGCCAGGGTCTCTGGAGTGTGTTTTTTCCCAATCCTGTGGCAACAGCTTTTGGAATAAAAGCGCCCAGACTGGCCTCAAGTGGCGGGCTGGAACACGGCGCTTCGCGGAGCGCTCCCTCCATAAAATGCGAGTTCGGGAAAAAAAACGACTCGCGGTGCAGCGGTTGAATCCCAATGAGGTGACCTTTTGTGCGAATGACATTGCCGCACAATCTCTGTCACTCACAGGGGCATGTTCGGACCAGAGGGGGTGCGCAGTCCGGGCGGAAGGACCTGGCAGCACCCGCAGCACTCCTACGGCTGTCGCCGCGGCAACGGCCAACCCTGGCATGACCGAGCCTTTGTTTCTCATGTCAGTCATTAGTTAAGATGAACAAGTCAGAGCTTTATTTGCGCACGCTCTTGGGGGGCATTTATGAGGAAATAAGCACATGGGAGACAGAGACGGTTACAGTCACGCGTGAGAAAGTCGCTCGAGGGAAGTGTTGTGTTGTGCTAACAGACAGAGTGTTTTAAGTTGCTTAATGTGACTTCTCTGAAAGCAATTTAATTGGATGTCTTAAAGTGTGCCAGCTCGTTGGGCAGCTACAATTTTCCCCAACAGGAGGCCTGGCTTTTCAAAGTAGGCCAGGGAGGTGGGCAAGGCATGGAGATGTGTGTTAACATCCACACATTCCTATTAAAAAAATAAAACTAGCAACCAGCATCACAACACACAACACACACACACACACACACGCCTATCAGGTCAATCATATTGTATGAAATCTACTCTTACTGCTTACTATGCCTGCTGTAAGTTAAGCATGTATAATATCTGCACAGGCCTACATTAAGTCCAGACACATGGATATACAACCATACACAAGCAGGCACACACACACACACACACACACACGCACACGCACGCACACACATACACTGAATGAAATAAAGACACAGATTTATTTAATTTCTAATTACATTTGCTTTTACTTAAATATCATCCCTAACATTCTCTGGTGTGGTGGTGTCAGACCACACAGTAGGATCCGAGAACACTGCTTCCATACAGCTCTCCATAGTCTTACAGTCAATTAACAGCTAAAAAAATGTAATAATAAACAATAATAATAACAACAATAATAATAATAATAAACAAAAAATGAGGATAAAAAAGGGAGATCGAACTTCTGTGGCCATGTGAATGGCCTTCAGCATCTCAACACTGATCAAAAAATTCAGACGGAAGAGTCTCCTTGGAATCAGACCCGTACAGCAGGTTAGGATGCATACAAACCATGCAGTCAAATTTAAAAGGGGCAATCAGTCAGCAAGACCTGAGGATCAAAAAAAAAGATCCTGAAACGTTCTGATTTAAAAATGCAGAGCTAGATGACCTGGTGCTATCGTGCGTTGCTACCTACAGCTAGCCCGAAATAAAAAGCCAGGCTGTTTCTTTTTCTTTTTGTCATATCTGCGCAGAATATAAAATTTCATTTAAAAAGACCGCTATCCCAAGAAACAATGCATTCGACAATGCAATGTAGCGAAGACAATCCAGTTTTCCTTATATAAAAAGTTCCCCACCAATACCTTATAACTCAGTATGTTTAAAATGCATTCACGTTCTTTGAAAATATTGCTAAAAACAAAAACACAACGATCAAAACGGACATCTACTAAGCAACATAGCCTGCGTAAGCACATACTGTCTCAGAGCGAGTCAAAGCAGTCAGAGAGGAGTCTGTTGGACAATGGGCTTAAGACAACATCAGTCTACCCAATGCTACAAGGGCCTCGCCAGCCCATAATAATACCCCCTACTGCATGGCTCCCCTGTCTGGAAGGTTCTCCTCCGTCCATCATACTCTTTTATGCTCATACAGTGCAGCAGGATGCACTTGAGTCAGAGATGGGAAGGAGGAGACTACAGAAAGTGCTTTTTAAACTCAGAACAGAACAGAGTTGGTGCCCTCAACACTTAAAAACAAAAAGAGTTAAAAAAAAAAACGTGATTTGTTATTGTTCTCTACAAAGTGACTCAACTAAGCAGTTCAGAAAAGCCAAACGCGTGCACTTCACAGCAGTTAGTGATTGGACAGTAGCTGACCGAGACAAGACAGTATATACAGTAGCCACAGCTTCACTGTATGGAGTTAGTGATTTGAACCCAACACGTCTTGCCATGTGGAGGGAGAGAGGGCCTACAGAATGTGCTTCATATAGGACAAGCAGAGTGTGCACAGGTGCTTGGGGGAAGTAGCAGTTTTCAGTGCATCAAAACAAAGACTTCTCAGCAGACTCCATCAACATATTATACAGATTCATTACAAATAAACAAAACAAAACGAATAAGACAAAACAACTAGATTTCATTGCTTCAAGGAATTGGAGGATATTCTTTTTTTTTCAAAAGAATGATATCAATTATTTTTATTACAATAATAGGATTGTGTGCTTATTTTTGCCAGATTATGGTTTTAGTTAAGTCCAGTTCAGTTCAGTTGAAATAGATTGCATCTCTCGCTCACTCTCTCTCTTTTTCTCTCTCTCTCTGACTTTCTCTCTGTTTCTCAGAGCTTCAGTCTGAAGAACACTCCACTGTCCTGTGGGCCTAGCTGGGCCTGGTTCTGGTTCTCATGGTTCCGATAGCCATATTGGTCCTGGTGGTTCTGGGGCAGAGGAGCGGGGGGGAGCTGGCTGAGGAGGTCCAGGCTGGAGCAGGCGCTTTGGGCCACGGTGCAGGCGCCCTCGGGGTTTCCCCTTTCCTCCAGGGGTCCCCCCACTACCGACCCCGCCATGGGCCTTCCCAGCATGCCTTGCAGCCGCTGGCGCTCCTGGGCCTGCTTGGCGCGGTTAGCAATGTAGCGCACACGGCTCTGGCTCCGCGACGACATCCGCCGCAGTGGCGGGGGCTGCTCCCACTCGTCCGTGCCCGCCTCGGGGGCCTCCTGCCTGGGCAGCGCGCTGGCAGAGGCCGGGCATGGGGAGAAGTCATTGGAGGTGAGCGGCTCCACGTCGGTAAGCAGCTTGAGCTGTTCGGTGAATGCATCACGGGGCTTGGAGCCGGACAGGCCACCGGCGCCGCCACCGAAGCGTCGCTGGTCGCGAGGAGGCGGGCGGCACAGGAAGCTGCGACTGATGCTGCGGTATTTGCTGTCGAAGTGGCAGGCGATGTCGTCCGACGTCAGGTCGCCGAGGCTCTTGGACTTGGCGGCGGCCGACTCCAGGTCGGTCTGCCGCGGCGGCAGGGTCGGGGGGACCTTGCGTTGGGCGTTGCCGCCGCCGCGCGCCGAGGCGGCGGCCTGCTTCAAGCCCTCCATGTAGAGGCGGCTCCAGGTGTGTCGACGCTGCATGAGGGCGGGCGAGGGCGTCGGGCGCGGCTCCTTGGACAACGGGCGCGGCCTCAGCTCGTCCAGCTCGTCCGCTGTCATATCCTGCCGCAGGTTGGGGTTGGACTTGGACTTGGAGACGGGGCGCGGGGTGTCCCTGTGGCCAGCAGGGAGCGCTGTGGAGTAGGGGCCCCGGAGGGGGGAGGAGGAGGAGGAGGAGGTGACTGGACACGGGGAGGGTCTGGGGGAGCGAGAAGCCAGGTTGGGCAGGGAGAGGTCGATCACAGTGTCATTGGAGGAGATGGACGAGGACGAGGACACGCTGTCTCGGTGACTGGCGGCGTCCAGCGCGCTCCACAAGCGGTCGCCCCGCGTGGCGTCCATCACCACCTCCGGGGCGGGCGTGCAAGGCGACGCTGGCGTAGTGGTGATGGCGGGCAGCGACGCTTGGCAGAGCACCTGGCCCTCGCTCCTCGTGCGTCTGACGGTCGCGTGCGCGCGGAGCGGAACAGGCGGCGCCGGGGCCTTCTTTGGGGGGTCGTGGTCAAAGAGGGCGCGGAGCGCGTGGACCCGCTGGGAGGGCGAGGAGCTTTCGGAGGAGTCGCTCCCGTCTCTCTTCTCATGATTCTCGGCTGTCGTCTGCATGCTGGCGCTCGGAGGTGGCTGGGTCACGGGGGTGGCGGGGGCGTCCGGTGAGTTTGACTCCCCGTGGGTGCTGCCCAGCAATGTCTCAGGTTGGGGGGGAGATGGAGCAGGAACGGACGGCGCAGTCTGCAGGGGAGGCTGCGTGCTCTGCTCGTCCGGGGTGGGAGGGGGGTCCGAGGTTTGATTGGTGAGGGGAGAAGGAGGAGAGGGGAAGAGGGCCGGGGAGGTGGTGGAGGTGGAGGTGGAAGTGGAGGAAGAGGAGGAGGGGAGTGGTCGGTCACTCAGCTCCTCAGAGATGGATTCCAGTGCAGGGTGAAGAGAGAGGTATCTCTGGATGTGCTGTTGGCCTGAGGGAGAGAGAGAGCGAGAGAGAGCGAGATGGAAGACAGATGGAGAGAAGGAGAGAGAGAGAGAAGAGAGGAAAAGAGGAAGGGTGAGAGTGGTAGAGCGAGAGACCAAAGAAAGAATGATGGCAAAGAGAATGAATAGAGAGAAATAAAAGAGTTAGCAGATGACATTAGCATAAACAATTACACTATTCTGTGCAACATGATATGCAACACAAAAAAAAACACAAAAGCTTACATTTTTGGTAGCAAAACAAGCAAGCTAGAAATATCACATTAAATATGACAAAAATAAACAACAAACTAACATCAATTTGGAAACATATAAAATATAAAAACAAATGACGACACAACTTCTGGATGCTTCACCAACACATCCGCGGGTTTGGAGCCTTGAGTGCAACTAGAGCAAAGCCCAAGGACCCAAACACACAAGGACGGGTGAGGCAGCACACAGTGCAGGCCTGCATTCCCATACAGTACATCAGAGAGATCAATAAAGCAGGCAACACACACACACACACACACACACACACACACACACACACACACACACTGCTCCAACAAAAAACCCTAATGAATGTTTATCGCTATGGAGTGTATCCCACCCTTATCCAGTCCCTGATCCGGCTCTGAACTGGCCCTAATCCGGCTCTGATCTGGCCCAGTGTATTAATGGGCAGATGACCTCTACTGTACCTGCACAAGCCTCCTGCTCCTGCTTTCCTTAGTGTGCAGTCATCCTTCTTAACACTTTGTGGCTACAAAGATGAGGCTTAAGAAGGTGGGAAAGCCAGCGTGATGAAATGAAATGAGCTCACACAGTGTGCGCGCACACACACACACGCGTGAGAGAGAGAGAGCCCAGCGCACACTCAAATCACGCTGAAAAAGTTTGAAAAAAGTTGAAGTTGAAGTTGAAGCGATCCTTCAGATGAAAGCCAACTGTGTGTAAGCTATTTCAGATAGAGGATTAATATGGATGTGATCTGAATCTGGATCTGGCTCTTGATTAGTGTAAATCGAGATTGGCTCTGCAATAGATCTGGATTTGGCTTTGACTCGGATGCAAACCAAATACAAAGCCAGTTTGTGACACACGCTCGCTCGTTACTTGTGTAATGAATCAAAGGAAAGCCCTGCATAACACATTGTTTGGCCGTCAGCGGAGCGATGCTGTGGGCTTTTCAATTCCCGAATGTTGACCATTCCCGACAAGAAAGAAGCCATGCATTCCCTACTGCATTAGCATCCGGACCCTGATGATCTACTGTACGGTGGCCTGTTGGACACGGCCGGCTGTCCGGATCTCTCTCTCTCTTTCCTTTGCCACTCATGCCACATTACTTGAGTGAACTTTAGATCAGTGATCAGGGTTGTGGCACGATGCAAAACACCTACAGAAACACTGTACACAGCAGCAGCAGCATATCTCAGAGCAGTGCGATGGGACTCAGATTATCAGAGGAATAATCTGGAGCGTTGCGGAGGAGCAGCGACTAGATTAGAGGACAGTAAGACAGTGCAGAAGAAAACAGGGCACAGAGGCATGCACACACACCCAGACTTTACCTGACTGAGGCCATCCAATCAGTTTTGCACTAGAGGGTAGAGAGCGTGCAAAAAGGACAGAACAGAAGGATTTTAGCACACCAGGAATAGTAGACACAGTGTAGTAGACACATACAAACACACACACAAACGTACTGTACTGTACACACACACACACGTATACACACACACACACACACACATACACACACATATATATACACACACACACACACACACACAGATGTACAGCACATACGCTCACAGTCGCACATACTGTACAGTCTTTCGTGCAAACAGACACACACACGCACAGAAAAACACACACACAAACAAAGGTGAAGGGTGTAGTCGAGTGTAACCACAACCAACCCACCAACCATCCCAAACACACACACACCACCCATAGGGAGAAAGGATCACTAGTGTTAAAAGCATGGGACCGCATGAAGAACTACAGATTAGAGTCAACTTCAACTACTGGAGCTGAAGTCAGAGGCATGGTAAGACACACCTGAAAACAACATGGAGAAAAGTGAATAGAACCTAGTGCATGCGCTCTAGCAACCAAAGGCATGGCGGGCCATTCTTGACCAGGGGTCAAGGCCAAGAGCTGGGAGATGGGAGAACTCGTGATCGGGGGCTTTTTGAGAGCGCTGCATAAGCCACCCACGCATACTGTAACCCTCCCCAATCAGGAAACCCTCCAGTGGAGCACAGTGCACAGACACACCCCTAGCACTCCCTCAGACTGATGACGCTTAGTGGGGGTGTGGGGTGTCAATGTGTCCCCTGTTGAAACACTCGTGATGCTTGTTCATGTTTCATACTTGTAGTGTGTGTATGTGTGCCTGTGTGTGTGTGTGAGTGTGTGTGTGTGTGTGTGTTTTGACCTCTCCTGTCTTATGACTCCAAGAATTTAGAGACTGTATGTAAAATACTCTAGAGCATTGCAACATTTCTTTTCGGGGGCGATCAAGTGTGTGTGTGTGTGTGTGTTTCTTAGGCAAACATCTGTGCCTGATGGACCGATATGAGCTGTGCTTCAATATACAAAATAAAATGTATTTTAATTGTGTAAGAAACAGGATTAGCGATACTCTAGTCCCGCGTAAGAGAAACTTATTTAAACACATCCATTGATCACAGCATATGAACCAGATAACAGGACAAAAAAAGGGAGCAAAGCATCAAGGAGATGTTGACAAAAACACTGCCTCTGCCGTCAGGCTCGGAGAGCTAAAGGGAATCAGATGTTTGAGGTTTGTAGTTGTATAACACCAAAAATACGGGGGCTCATCCCCAGCTGGTGTGTATTATACTAGGTAAAAGTTCACCACTGACTGTGGCAGGAGTGTCTCTAGCAACTGTTTAGTAGCGACAGCCTATAGCAGTCACCAGTCCAGGACCATTACCTGACCACACACATGGTAGCTTGGCTTACTTTCAAAGGGACACGATGAGGGACAGTTAAAGAAGTTCGGTGTGAATCAATCCATAGCCCTGTTGTTAGAGATCACTGAATGCTGTCTGTAGCAAAAAGAACAAAAAAAATTGATGCAACATAGCCTGAGTTATAAAGCGATAACTATTGTTAACTGAATGGGGCATAGCAAAATGAAACTGAAAGTAAGACACTATGCCTCATTTAATTAGTGTTAGTTGCCTGGTTCATTATTCAGCTTATGTTGTATCAAATTTTTTCGTTCTTTTTCCTATAAACAGCGTTCAGTGACCTTGAACAACAGGTCTATGGATTGATTCACACCAAACTTCTCCTTTAACTACTGGTCTGCTAGCTAGAGCGACAAGGTTATAGGAGACATAGGAGATGTGGGGAGATGTCCACTAGTCTGCTAGGAAAAGTACACAGGCTAATATAGGGGAACGACTAGATAGGCTAACTAGCTAGGCTATGTGGCTAGCTAACTGTTTACCGGCGAAAAACAATGGAGATTTGCTGCGGATCTCTTCCATCTTCTGGGCAAAGAGGGCGTTCATCTCTCGCTGCAGGGTCCCGGCCGCCCGTCGACGGTTGTCGGGGAGACAGGCGGGAATCTCGGCCGGCAGCTCGAGGCTGCTGAGGCTGCCACAGCTGCTGGAGTCGCTGTCGCTGTCGGACAGGCCATTGCTCACAGCAACAGGACGCAGCACCTCGCAGCTGCTGCCATAGTCGGGTGGGGGTGGGAGGTGTGCACGCAGACTGCTGTACATGGTGGGCGGAGGGGGGGCAGGGGTTTTAGGGGGGGTGGGGGACGCAAAGCGCCGGCGAGGGACACTGCAGGAGCGTGCTCCGCGAGCGTAGGGGTCCACCATCTCTTGGCGGATGCCGGGCGTCCCCAGCGTCTGCCTGGCCCTATCACGAGCCCTGGGCAGGGGGACGGGAACAGGCCTCGGCAGAGCCTGGGCCTCGGGTTTGGGCTTGACCGGGGACAGCAGATCCGGCTGGGCCAGGGCCTGTGGGATGGGCCCTGGCTGCGGCTGCACCTGCCGGGAGCCCGTGGGCGAGCGGCACACCCGCTCCTGCCGCAAGGAGAACGCCCGTTCGGCCGGGATG
>JASCQY010000173.1:21749223-21762357 GCA_030264315.1 Sardinella tawilis
CACACACACACACACACACATCGTTGAGTCAACATGACTTTCGGTATTGATCGAGAGGCCGTTTGTGCTTGGCACAAGAGCCTGGAACAGCCTGATGCATCACTGACTTAATCCTCCAGCCGTGGCAGTTAGGAACACACACACACACACACACACACACACGCATAGACACAAAGGAAGGAGTAAATCACAGTGCATGCCACTGCCAGAATGTCACTCCCGCCCCCACATCAAATAATACCTGAGCTACAGGTTTGAATGGGGGGTAAGGTGAGGTCAGAGCACATGTGAGTGTATGTGTGTGTGGGAAGAATTGTAGTATATTTGTGTAAAGGAAGAAAGAGAGCATGCAAATGTGTGTAAAAGTGTGTGTGTGTGAGTGTATGTCCATGTCTTGGTCTGTGTGTGTGTGTGTGTGTTTTTGTGTATGTTTTTGTGAGAATGGTTAGCTGAGACATGTTAAGTCTGTCGGCACGGCAGTCAGACTCAGACGAAACAGAGGAAAAGAGCAGGCCCTGGCATGCCTAATAACACAGCACCTGGAAGCAGGTAAGAGAGCGGGGGAGGGACGAGGCAGGAGGGAGTGTCTGTGTGTGTGTGTGTGTGTGTCTGTGTGTGTGTGAGAGAGAGAGAGTGTCTTGGGGGGCATGTTTTCCCTCTGCATGCCAAGAAGACAGCTAAAGACAAGAGACCAATTCTTCAATGTGCTCTCATACACACACACACGCACACACACACACACACACACACACACACACACACACACACACACACACACCATACACAAAGTGCACACACCAACACATTTTTAATTAACACCAAGGCCAATAAAGCGCTTCTTCACAGGGCTTTGTCAGCTCTCCTTAAAAAGAAAGCAGCGTAATTATTTCCCAACTTCCTAATGTGCCCAAAGTAGCTTGACTCATCCATTATCATAAAGCCCCAAAGCTACTCAGCCGAAACCCAGACACCAGCATACACTGACACACTGTATTTCTGACTAGTATACAATAACACTGCACGTGAGACAGAACCAGACTGCAGGTGAGCGTCAGAGAAAGAGAAATGTCAAAACACAGTTGCATCCTGTACTGTATGCAAGACAGCCAACATTCAGAGAGAAAGACACCAGTAGAGGCCCTGCTAATCTCCGCATGAAAACACTACATAATGTATGAGGATGTGCAGTATATGGTTGTTACTGTACATTATTCGAATAGGACAGATAGAAGACTTTTTTTTTTCATTTGGGCATGCAGTTACAGTACATGTTGAAAATGCTCTCAGACAGCAAGAAACTGAGAATACGGTAATATAGCGTATAAGCACTCAGAGAGAGATAGACCAGCATAGACTAACACAGGCGAGAGCTCTCAGAGAGTGAGAAACTAGATTACACTATCACTGGTGAGACAGTGCAGAGACTGAGACATCAGACCTCAGATAGCGAGACACCAGATTACAGTACTATACTATGAGCGAAACAGCAAGAGAGAGAGATTCCAGATTATAGTAGCCTAGTGTACTATCAAGACAGCACTCATAGAGAGAGAGAGAGAGAGAGAGAGAGAGAGAGAGAGAGAGAGAGAGAGAGAGACACATCAGATAGTGATGTACTATGAGTGAGACAGCACTCAGAGAGAGAGAGAGAGACCAGGTTACAGTAGTGTAGGCCTACTATGAGCAAACAGCACTCAGAAAGAGATAGAGAGATACACATCAGATTTTAGTAGTGTACTATGAGTGAGACAGCGCTCAGAGAGAGAGAGAGAGAGAAAGCGAGCGAGAGAGAGAGAGAGCGAGAGAGAGCGAGAGAGAGAGAGAGAGAGAGAGAGAGACCAGAGTACAGTAAAGTACTGCAAGTGAGACAGCACTTCGGAGTGCACATCTGATCAGGCCGGCTGTCACCACGGGAACCCAGGACAGGACAGGAGAGGACAGGACAGAGTACCAGAGGGCCATCGCTCAGATGGAGTGATCTGAAATAGGAGCCTCTCTGCTGGGCAGAGATTGAAGCCTCTCTGCCTGGGGGCTTTGGCTGGGCAAACATCAGAAGGTTCCATCAGCCTTCTCACAGAGTCACCAGATGCCAAGTGACACTCCTGTCAAGGCTGGAGAGTGGAGCCAAGAGGACTGGAGATGAGCTAGCTATGTAGGGGCTGCATATCAAAAGCTTCTCGGAGAGAGAAACCACAGGGCCTCTAGGCTACTGCAGTCAATCTGGGACGTGAAAATGAAAAAAAAAAAAAAAGGAAAAAAGGAAAAGAAATATTCATTTTAAAAATGGTGAAACATTAACAGGGCGAGCTTAATAAGTTCTCACTAACCATCCCAGACAGTTTATTATTCCATAACTCCAGTAGTTGAAGGCTTATTTTCTCATGACTGAAACGACCCAGAGCTAGTAGGCTGCCGTATGTCTTGTTGCAACACAGCTACAGTATATTAGCGACACAAACAACTATTGCCATCAAACTTTGCTAGAGTGCCACAGTCACATCCAGTCACAGCATGCACAGTAGTAGCCTACTCTCCATACCTCTTAGTCAGGTCACACACACACACACACACACACACACACACACACACACACGCTCCCTCCACTCTGCCCCACTGGCCCATGTCTTTTGGTCCCAGCGCGCGCGCGGTGCAGCTCTGGCCTCGCTTTCTGCTCTTATCTGCCTGTTTGCTTTTCGGCCGGAGCGCTGAGCAAATTCCTGCCGTCTGTGCTGCCGGATCAGACTCCCGCCTCGCAGCGCCTGTCGCGGATCTGAGAGAAAGATCAAGGCCTGCCTGACATACCTGCAGCCCTGGGTATTAAGTTATGCGCTTTATTACTTCCGAGCAGGGCTGGGGAAGGGGGGGGGGGGGGGGGGTCATTGGTGTAGGATTGAGTGGGGATGGCGGGGGATGGCGGGGACTATTGGGGGCGGTGGGCATTGATGCCCAGGTACCCAGTCTCAGTTTCAGCACGCTCCTTTGAGACGGGCAACACAAGAGATCGCAGATGGATCCAGGCGACGGTGTGCTGTATCAGTCGTCTGACGTGCTTTCTTTCTCCCAGCTGCTGGCTGCATCGCTGTCCTAACACCCGCACTTCAAACTGGCACGCCGGCCAACTCGCACAAAAGCTCCTTTCTCTCCATTCAGGCGAGTCTTACGGACTCACGTTACACATTATGGGCTGCAGCACTGTACAGGACAGTATTTACTTAGCCTGGCTAACACCAGCCTAAATCTCAAGTGAGATTTAGTCTGGAGACCACCTATACATTTTCTCGTACGGGATTTCAGGTTTCGTTTGTCCTAAAGTTCGTGCGTCGTCTTGCCATCTCTCCCCTTTGTGTGATTGGTCCCCAAATTCATGTGAAAATTTCAGCCATGGTCTCCAGGCTGCCGTGCAGTTCGGAACGAGCGCACAAGGCAACATGGGTATTCCCAGGCTACTATTTACTGCCCTTAAGTAAAAAAAGATTACTCCTAAATGGCTTCATTGAAGTCAAGTGAGTAGGTAAGAGGAAAGTGAACACAACTGTTTTTTTTTAAGCTTCTGTTTTATGAAAGAGACTTTGATGGCTCTCATGTCTGTATAATGTTAGCAAACAGACGCTTCAAACAGTGCATTCACTTACATGTACTGGTGCATCATCAACTGCCTTATAAAACTGCTCTGAAAACAGCTGGAAGTTTTACTGTAGGTCCTAAATAGAGATTCTTTTCACACTTAGTGCAGACAATGGTTCTTCAGGGCAAAAAAACTCAGGCTCAGTGCAACTCTTCTTCAAGACTGGTTCCAAAAATAAATTAAAAAAGTGTACTTTACAAAGTTAAGGCTTTGAACCAATGATCTTAAAAATGGTCTCACTGAAAAAAAAAAAACTTTAAGAGCGGCACATTTTAGAGTAGAAATAGTTTCATTAAAAACAAAGTTCAAAAAACAAACTTGTACAGTAAGAGCTGATCTTAAAAATGGGCTCAACAAACAAATTTTGAGTCTTTAAACTCTTCCCTGTTCTCCTGCTATTAAGTTACATCCTCTCAGGTGTGAGGGTGTAGGCCTACTTTGTGTATTTCTTTTCCAGGAAAAACGTGTCACAAATCATGGACCTCTGAGGGTGTGAACAGCATACACATCTTCCAGGTAAGGATTATTAATCTGCGGGATGACATCAATCCTGAAAGGGGCATTCTGTGTAAGCACACACAGCCCCCAGCACATTTATGACACATGGAACAACAGGACTGAATCACCTGTAGCCGGAAGCGACGGAGAGCTGTTGCGATAGCACAGCCAAATGCTGTCGGAACTTCAAGCAGAAGAAGAGCAGTTGATCACTTTGTGTCAGCACAGAACATCACACACACACACACACACACACACACACACACAGATGCACACACATGCACGCACGCACACACACACACACACACACACACACACAAACGCAGACACACACACGCACACAACATGCAGTGTTCCTGGAGTCCTTTCTGACAGGGGGTTTTCAAATAAAGACTGATGCCACCCATTAATCTCAGTAACCCAGAGGGAACATCACGTTTTCTCTCTTTCATTCATTTCTTTCTCTCTCCTCCCTCTTCTTTCCTCATCTCCTGTCTTTCACATTGGTTAAATCCTTCTACACACTCTCAGGTGAGGTGTTGAGTTTCGGCACACAATTCCACAGAAGCTGAAAAGAAGTGGAATCTTACACCACTGAGGAAAAAAAAACAAAAAAAACAAAAATGTTACAAAAGATTCTTTATCTACAAGAAAAACTAACTCAAAGACTTTTTCTTTCCCTCTGGTTGGTGCACTTGTAAACAAACAGTGATCCCACTCTGCAGGATTACTTGTAAAAGTTGACAACAGCTAAAATCCAAACTCTTCACTGAGCAGTGCTAGCCATGTGCTTCCAAAAGCACCAAATTCTCAGCTCGAGACCGCCACTCCTTCCCTCTCCTTCTCACCTATCCCAAGCCCGACCACAGAGATGGAGAGCGGGGGAGTATCGCGTTACCTGTATGGGAGTGTAGAAGCACTCTTCCTGGGATAGCTTCAGGTAATTCCCCCCCTTCCTCCTTCCAGTCTAGCGGTCAGCACAATGACCCACTTATAGGTCTGAATGAAGCCGGACGACGTCCACAGTAATCACTACTGGAGGTTCCAAGGACGGATGGAAACTTAGCTCACGGTAGAGCACAGCGCAGCTCAGCTCAGCTCAGCTCAGCACAGCTCTGGATCGACTCTCAGGAAGTTGCTACATGTCATTTGAAAGTGCTTTGTCCACAGTGGGTGTTCCTTCCCTGAGCAACCATTCTCTGCGTCAACAACAGACAAGTAAGGGCAAAGGCAAGCCCAGGAGAATGGGAGGGAGAAGGGGAGGGATACACACACACACACACACGTGGGAAGGGGCCATGGCTGTAGAAGTCCTTTAAGGAGAAGAGAGGGGGGAAGATCAGGTCATAGTCAGGAGTGAAACTGAGAGGGAAACTTTTATTTTGGCTAATAAACTGCTTTATTTGATCGTTTTCGGCTTTATTTGGTCATGGTCTATATTCTTATTTTGATCTTGAACTGATAAACAAACTCATATAATGTACACATACTGTATAAAATATGCTGTTGAACATGACCTCCTAACAATCTTTTATATTTTTGGATAAGTGCTTTTGCCTAAAGTAAATAAATAAATTTAAAAAATAAGTCAGCAATATTTTTCAGAATTCAATTATTTCATAAGTAATTCGCATGAAATTGCAGGGAAAGACCAGAAATTCTCTAAACGTCATCAAGTCCAAATATGCACTGTAGCCTCAAGGGAATATGACATATAGGCTATGAAGCGTGACTGCATTTACAGTACACACACACACACACACACACACACACGCACACACACACAGAAACAAGTGATAGAGAAAGAAAGTGCTGCAGGTGAAGTGCGCATTCATTCATGAATCCCAAGGAGCAAAGTCCATGTATGTGGCCTTCTTCCCATAATGAAATGCCCCCCCACCCCTCACACCACCATAGCAATACGGTGGTAAAACTAACCTCCCCCTCCGCCCTGATACTAGACTCTCTCTCTGCACCTCTGTCACTATACCACAGAAAAGATCAATGGAAAAAAAAAAAAAAAAGTCGGGGAGGGATGGTGATGACAGCGCTGAGGAACAAAGCAGAAGCAGCAGAAAACAGATGGCTGGCGAGTGTTCACCAGGGCCCCATGCGACGCTGCGACTGCCGCTGTTGACAAGGCTGCACATGCTTTTGCAGGTGTTACTACACCGTCGCTGGCTCCAAAACTTCCTTTTTATTGTGCTGCAGGCTCTGATCGGGATATCCTCCCCGTAAGAAAAAAAAAAAAAAAACTTGTGTGAGTTGTAGTTACATAAACTACACACGCATACACACACACACACCATCTCTCTTTCTCTCTCTATCTGCCTGATATTCTTTTTACACCATGGGATTACATCAACATCACCTTTATAAGGCAAACCTCCCCAATGTGTACATTGACTCACCACCATCCCTTCCATATAATTAAACTATGTAAACCAAACAAGCCAGCGCAGTGTCCTTAACCACTCCTACATACAGTATGACTAACCACTAACTGTTGGAGGCACGAACGAATTGTGTTGCTTCCTAAATGACACTAAAGAGGTTGATCAAAATACAATAGGAGTAGATTGACCAGCATATTGACCAGTAGCTACTGGGGCAACCCACTGACTTTAAACAAAATCAAGAGCCAAGAGATGATGGCAGTATGCAACAATTGCTGTGTGATAGCTTCAGTAAAACTAAGTAAAATGTATCTTACCTCAGCCCTGTTGTCTGTGTCCTCTATGATGTCAGGCTCTGCTTCTGTCCTCAACACTCCCCGGACTGCCCACTCCCATCTGCAAGAAGTCACACGTATCTCTTAAGTTAAAGCACACACATGGACACACACACACATCACCCCACCACCCTAATTGTAAACAGAGAATTGGCCTGGACTTCAGTGAGTAAATAAGCTTCTGTAGGTCCCTCATGAAACATCTGGCCTCATGCAGCATCCTGCATAGGGAGTTCTGGCAGAAGCTCAAATCCGCCTGAAACCATTCACTGTAAAGAAGCAAGGAGATGTTTTTATTCAATAGACATAAAAGGACTGTTGCACAAGAAAGAAACTGGTTCTGCAACCTCTTCTCAATCTATTCTGACCACAAATCTAGGCTCAGTGGCATATCTGAACTGCAAATTCGACAGAAAGTTTCCAAGACAGAAAGTTTCGACAGAAAGTTTCTTAATTACAAAACAGTTCTGATACAGCCAACGTTAGATTAGGCTTCAGAGATGTCGTGTCAGGATTGTTTTGAGCTAATAAAAGTTAACCATAACACCGGTGGTTGTTCAGACCTCCAGACTGCAGGGGTCGCCACAGGTATTTGGCGCACTGTCTTGTCTTTTCAGCGCTGTAAAGGCTGTCTTGCTTGTTTTCGATGCACGCCGTGCTTCCTGGTTCGGACCTACCTACATAGCAGAGTAAAGCTAGTTTTGTCATACAGTCTTTGTTTGAAAGTCTTTGAAAGTTATGGTTGAGAGTGTGCGATGTATGGCCAGAAATTACGTTTCTCCTAAATGTCGTGCTGGGTCGCTAAACTAAAGTGTCTCTGTCTAAACTAGGTGACAGTTCGCGTTTCCCTAACAGTTCATTCGCGGCTCTTCATTATCCGCCGCACCCGAGTAAACTTTCTTATCAATAATGCGATGATCAATGTCAACCCGATAACTTAGTGGTTTTGCAATGGTCTTTTAAATTAGCGCCCCTTGTCGGGATAGCTTCTCTCTCTAGATTGTTTATCTGTTGAATGGGCTTATGTGAACCCATGCACGCGAGATGCCACTCGTTCCTGCAAATCAACCACAGCTGATTCGCTCCAGCCAAAAGGATGAATACTATCAGACGTCTCTGAAGAATAACGTCAACGAAGTTTTCCAGGCTTTCAGTGGTAAGCAGTCATGCAGTAACAACTAATTTTGCATAATGTCATTTCTGTTTTTGTTGCATTTGTCTCATGCTAGCGTTCATAACAGGGTCCAGGCAATGGCTGAAATGGAGGAAGGAGGTCGAGTTGATTTCAGATTTGGCCTACTACAGTTTGACAACATTCTCGGGTAAAATTGATGACACATGCTGTTCAACAATTGCTTATTATAGTAGTAATAGCATACCGGTAATGTATTTTGAATACTGTAGAATATAGAGTGCACTGTTAGTATTTTCTTTTGTATTGTGTAAATATTTGTATACATGGAAATCCATGCATGATTGGATGATTGAAGCATGTTTTTTCCCCTCCATTTTTCAGGCTATCAAACTCTGGGCGAAGAGTATGTTAACATTGTGCAGGTAGACCCAACCAAGCGACGGGTGCCATCACTTACACGTCGTGGTGCATTTGTCCTCTTTCACACGTTTGCTCCGTACCTGCTGGATAAGCTGCTGGTGTGTCTCGAAAATGAGCTGCAGGCTGAGGACCGACCCAGAGCTCACAGGGACTCTCCCTCACGCTGGAACCCCATGTTCTACATCAAAGCCTGGGTGCAGCAGGCAGTGGGGGCCCTGTCCGAGAACCAGAGAAAAAACCTGGTACCAGTGCTCTATGCCTGTCAGCAAGGCATCACTATTGTGCATCGCATCCATGTGGCTCTGTTCTACATCTACAGCTCCTTCTATCACATCAGCAGGAGAGCAACAGGCATCAGCTATGTAAGTTGGGTCCGGACTGGTTCTCAGCCCGGGTACTGCCAGCCAGCCAGATAAGGTTGACATTGCACAGCTTTGCCATGATATTTTAGGCCTATTTCTGTTATGCCAGGTTTAGATTAATTAAAAGTCACTATGTGACAAGTGGGGCCACTGTCACCATTTTCATGTCTTTGCATTTGTGTGTGCTCATTGTGTGTGTGTGTGTGTGTGTGTGTGTGTGTGTGTGTGTGTGTGTTTGTGGTCTCCTCAGCTGCGGGTGCTAAGTGGTGCAGGTAATGAGAAGGCAATCCGTAACAACTACAGACTGCTGGGAGCAGTCTCCCTGCTGCAGCTGGCCATCACTCTGGTTCTGCAGTTCAACAACCTCCGGCAAAGACAGAGGGCAAGGCAGGAGTGGAAACAGCACAGAAACCTGCCCTCTAGGTGGGTCACCTGCTCTCTCTGTGTGTGTGTGTGTGTGTGTGTGTGTGTGTGTGTGTTTCCATGTGTGTATATGTGTGTTTCCATGTGTGTATATGTGTGTTTCCATGTGTGTATGTGTTTGTGTGTGCATGCTTATGTAAGAGACGAGAGTAAGGACGAGACCAGATACAGCACAGGAACGTGCCCTCAAGGGTGTGTGTGTGTGTGTGTGTGTGTGTGTGTGTGTGTATATGTGTGTATGAATGGGTGCAAGACTGCTTAGTGCCTGAGCACTGAATTCCAAACTGCTCCCAGTGAGGAGGCTGGCACCTTGCATGCCCTGGAACTTTACGTTATCATATCATATTTCCAACTGTGTGGTCCATGTTTTGTGGATACGTATAACTGCCTGCCATTGTGTGTCTGTGCTTTAGTGCCCAGGCTGCCCCGTCTCCATCTTCCCGAACGTCTCGGTGCATTTTGTGTCTGGAAGAGAGGAGGCATGCTACGACCACTCCCTGTGGACACCTCTTCTGCTGGGAGTGCATCACTGAGTGGTGCAGCAACAAGGTCTGTGTGCACCCCAAAACAACCACAGCCTTGCTTCTACTTTTACTGATACACAGGACAGAAATATTTCATTATGTTATGTACATACGGTATTAACTGAGCATAACCATTGTGTTCATTGTTTTTAGTTCATGCACTTTCATTAGACAGCCGTGACATCTAGATTTGCCGCTAGCAAATTGGCTTTACATCTTGATATGGGCTACTGTCAGTTTGGTAAACAGTGTAGTTACTTTCCTTGTGAAAGTGGAGACTGACCTTGTGTGGTGTTGTTTTGTTTTGTTTTTCATTTGCAGAGCGAGTGCCCTTTATGCCGTGAGAAATTCCAGCCACATCGTCTGGTCTACCTGCGTGGTTACAAGTGAATGAAGACTTTGAAGAATGACCCTGACTGACAGTTTCTTGCTTGCCTTTCCGTCTGACCGACAACTGACTGGGGGTCACAGACAGTGTGAGGGTTTAAAACAGACAGATATGCACAGCAGAGACTCTTTAAAAGGGTTGCAGTGGACAGTGTACTGTTTAACAAATTTCCTTGTTGTGCTCTTATCCACAAACCTCAGCTGTGTGGCTTTCTTTAGTGTCATTATTCAAAAACAACATTGCCCTGTCAGCCATTGATACTGTCATCTTATCATTTTTGATGGGGTATAGGGTGTTTAAATGCCTTTTTAATTGTATTTATTTTAATTAAAAGTAAAAAGTGATGACTTGTTCAATGCTGGATTGTATCAGTCCCTTTAAATGTCAATTATGTTAATTAATAAAATACAAACTGTGCATTATCCAACTGTGGCAGTCCTGTTTGTTGTTACCGGTGCACGAGGGGTTTTGAACAACAGCTTTAGGAGTTTCTGGAAAATGGAAAACGGCTTTAGCTAGCTAAGCCTAGTAGCCATTCTCAGTGCCGTGCTTTGAGACAGTCCGCAAACAGTTGGTGGGTGGGTGGGTGAATTTTACGTAGGCCTACTATTCGCAGTATTACGAGTTTTTATAAATGTGTATGACCCGGTTATAATTATAAGAGAGAGAGATTAGCCATTTGGCTAAAGCTACTTTGTTGGAATCCGTTCTGTGTGCGCTAAAGTCAATGTTGTATCGGTCTCTAATTTTCTTGGTGGCCAGAAGACAATATACTAAGAATGTAAAAGACCTTTGCTGGCAAGTCAGACGGACGACGGGGAAACTTCATTCGGGCAGCGCATCCTCATAAACCTTGTGGCTCACTACACTAATCTCCTTGTGAGCGGCTTAAACACAACGGCAGCAACCTGTGTGTCCCAGGCACCGTCAGCTGCTACTGTAGTTCAGTAGGTTAAATGCTCTCTGGACGTTGTGGTGTTCATAATGTCCACGCCAGTTTTTAGGGTAAGTGGCCTCTTTTTTGCTCTTTGAGATACGTCAGTTGTGCAGGTAGACTGGTGGTGACCAGACTCCGGTTTCAGTAGAGAACTAGAATGAGAAAAAAATTATATCGTTCACTTGGGGCTCATACCGAAATCTGCGACTTGGGGAAACAGCCCCTGCGTACGTTATGATATGAATCCAAAATGTCTCTTGGGGATGTTAAAACTAAAAGCTTTTTTTAACAGTGCTCACTAAAGTCGAATGGCTGGGCATTATGAGAGACACTGGCCTCAAAGTGGTGCTGAGCACAAGTCCAGGTTACTGCAGCAGTGTAACCTGCCCCAATGTGAGGAGAATGTTGATGAAGTCCTGGATCTCCTGTCAACCCTCAGTGATGATCAGAGTCCTCACCTGGGGGCAGCCCATGGCAAAGGACTTGGCAGATCTACCTCTGTAGTAGAGCCCATACCACGACAAGAGCATTTCAATAATGAAAGTCAGTTAAGTGATGAGAGGGGTCTGTTCAGCTGGAAAAAGGGTAGCTCAGCTATGACAGATCTGGGAAACAGAACTTGGTCAACAGAAGTTGCTGATGGTAGCAGTAGGCCTAGCATCCCACCTGCTACCAGCATTGTTTGTATGGCCAAGGGTGACGGCCAGTCACATAGGAAACGCTGGGAGAAGCCAGAGGGTGTTTTTGCCAGAGTGGCACCCTTTCATTCCGAGGAGTCTCAAAGGGTCAGTGTCACAGACAGGGGGCTCTATTTTACTATGGACCAGACAGATGGTAGTGGGCCACGTTATGAGAATCAGAGTGACTTGAAACAGAGAGAGAGCCTCTCCACATTTGAAGATCTTCTGGAGTCGTCCTGGACATCGGGAGCCTTGCACAGGACAATGCTGGACTTGGAGGTAAACAATTTCTTCTTGATCTGTCAGTATTTTATTGTCAATCAATTTTTGACCATTTTTTAATATTCACAAATACATTCTCTTCAATCCAATAAAGCACAAATTATGTCCTTTCCACAGAATAATGAACAAGAGAGCAGTTCTTTACTCAGCAGAAAAGACTCTGTACTCAAGCAATCACTTAAGGATTCTCATCATACCCCAAAGCCTTCGCTGTCTTTTCAGCAGGTTGATTATTTTTCACGTCCAAATTTAAGCCTATTTTCTGTTCAGAATGCTAAGTCGTTTTCACAGAGCTCAGGGGTAATTAGGAGTAATGCACAAGACAGAGGTGGAGTCGTGAAATCTGCCTTTGGTCCCAGGCTGTCAGCTCAGGAGGAGCTGTGTCTGCAAGAGGCCCGTATTCACCAGCCGCCAGTGTCCATGTCCAATAGAGACCTCAGTTATCGCCCCACAGAACCGACTCATTTTGCCCCTCATGACAGACAGCGGTGTGAGGACTGCGGACTAGCCGTGGCAGAGCCTGTGGCGACAGGGAACCGGTCAGTGCCAAATTATCCGTCATTGAGAGAGAAACTGGAAAAGAAGGAAAACTTGAGCCAAACAAATCTCAGAGTGAAGGAGAGCTGGAGGTCCGCCCAGGCAACACTGGAGCAAAACCATGGAGATAAGATCTCACATTCCTTCAGAGGACAGTTACAGCTGAGCACCAGGGGGCCATTACAAGAAGCCATTCCCTCTGACGGATGGCGTCTCACCTCAAAGCAGAAGCACTTGCTGGGGAAAACACAGTCGGCCACAGGACAAAGCAGTAAAGTCAACCCCGAACACCTCTCAAGGCGGGGAGTGAAAGACGTGTTGAAAGCAGAGCCGCCGTCGATACATCCTCAGTCCTGTTGGGTAGGTTGACCTCTGACCCCTGAGGCCTTGTGTGGTGTTTGGCATAGGGATGTCTTTTGTGTGGATGTGTAACGTGAGCTGGGCTAACACTACTGGCCCCCCACTTTAACTGTGTTCTGTTCTGTTTAAGCAGCTTCCTGACGGCAGGGAGATTTACGAGCCGACCCAGGAGATTGGGACTGATGAGAGGTATGGTATACCTGCGTGTGTGTGTGTGTGTGTGTGTGTGTGT
>JASCQY010000173.1:21783464-21798711 GCA_030264315.1 Sardinella tawilis
CCGTACGGGAAAATGAATAGGTGGTCCCCAGACTAAATCTCACTTGTGATTTAGTCTGGCATTAGCCAGGCTAGGTTAGCTCTTCAGTCTTTGTTGTATCACATTATGACATGTCATTCTTTTATCCTACTGACAACACACAGGGACCTTGAACACAAAAGGGCTATGGATAAAATCACACCGGATCTCTCCTTTAGGACCATATTGTCTACAAGGAAACCAGTACCAAGAGACAAAGGTTTTACTCCAACTAGGCACTAATAAGAAAGGAATAGAGATAATTTCTACTTTCTTTCTTTTTGCATGTAATTGCTTTCACATCTGCTTGTGTGTGTGTGTGAGTGTGTGTGTGTCTTGAACATAAATGCAGTCACATACGTAGGCTTGTGGACTCCATTCTGGAAGCAGTGTTGACAGTATCTCCAAACAGACAGTAGCGAGGCATCTTATAGCCTACAATTCCAGCCACACATGGACCTGTGGCAGAGACCAAGACCAAACACTGAAATGAACCTGGGAACGTTTAGAGTAACCACAGCAAAAAATATTACATTACATTACATTTACATAACTCACATTCAGCTTCAAGAAACCATTTGTCTTGTGCCATTCTTTTGGTATGAAAATGGTTTCAACTGTTTTAAACAGCTAGACAACTGACTGGTTTGTATCTTCAAGCAGAACTAGGAGTGAATCTAGAGGCAGATCCCCCTGTCGGCTATCTGTGCACATCTGGGTGCAATTTTCTAACTGACCACAGAGAGGCAGTCTTGTACCAACAGACACCACCTCCACCGCCAGCAGCCGACAGAAAATAGCCAACAGCCAAAAAAAATACAAAAAAACAAGGCAGATCACTGCAAAGAGCCAGTATTCCAATTTCAAATATATCTCCCCTTAGAGATATAAAAAAAAAAAAAAAAAAAAAAAAAAAAACGAACGCAAGAAACGAAAAAAAGTATGGTTATGGGATTTGGCCGACCACAAACAAAGTGACTTACTGTACAATACAAACACTGCTATTGTTTGAAAAATAAACTGCATAAATATGCAAACCATAAGTATGTAACAGATTCAATTAATTAAATAATATAACTAAATTTAGCTATTAACAACTCTTCCACTTTAGCATTATTGTATTAGATATACCATGACAGCATACTGTATGTAAAATTTTAAAGAGAGAGAGAGAGAGAGAGAGAGAGAGAAAACCAACCTGTGTGTATACCAGCTCTGAGCTGTAGTCGCTGGTTGGGCATATGTGGTATGGCCACCTGTCTCACGGCTGCCACCAGATCAAGAGACATCTTTGCAATCTCGTCAGCGTGCTTGTCACCGTTCCTCTCTGGCAGACCGCTCACCACCATATACGCATCACCGATTGTCTCCACCTGTGCAAGGGCCATCCACACCAGTCAGAACTCAATAACATACTGTATTGCCTGGAGAGCATTTGATTCTGACCATGATTGTCATTAGGATACTGAAAAACCCTGTCTTAAAAAATGAGAATGTGACATGAAATATGACAAATCATGTTTAAGATGATGATCAGTTCCCCTCACAGGACTCATATGTCGTGTTTTACGGCTGGTGTCAGCACTGGTGGATGTCTAGTATATTGTCAGGTTGGTTGTAAAAATGCTGGAGTCAGTACTGGTGTATGTGTATGTTGTCAGGTCGTAAAAATGAAAAATACTGTATGGCATTGTGAATTGCCTTGGGGTAACATCGAATCTAATGTGTCCTTCTGTTCGATTATAATCCATGTACAGCATGACCATCATAATCCAGGACTCTTGATTCTACCTTGTAGACGTCGTAGGAGTCGATGCGGGTGTCAAAGCACATGTAGAGGTTGTTCAGCATTTCCACCACCTGCAGCGGGGTGCAGGATGCAGATATGGACGTGAAGCCCACGATGTCAGAGAAGAATATAGTCACCTAGACGTAAAAGAGCAATGTTAACACAAATTAGAAAACAAAACACTGTGACAAATAATATCTTAAACTTGCTGTGTGTCATTGCACATGTATAATAACCTTACAATCATTATCACTAATAATTGTAATAATAATTTCTTAATTTGAAATGTTACAATTAACTATGACATCTACAATTAAATTTTGCCATGTGATTTAGAAAAAACCCTTACAAAGCAAGATAATAAGTGTGGACTATGAGATCTTCCATGTTTTTTAGTGTGATTTCATTTGTGTCTCAAATCGTAGACATCTCCCCTTGATCAGCTTTCTGCCTGCCCCCTGAACACACCCTGAAAAAGTCAGGTCTCAGGAGGCAACACAGGTGCTGTAAACCTCAAGCAAACACTAGGAGCACAGGCTTTGCACCAAAACTAAATAAACCACATTTCAGCCAAACACCAACAAGATGGTTTGGGAAACGGGTGGGGGTTAGTGAGCATGTGCTGTACATATGGGTGGGAAGTTAGTGTGAGCAACGTTAGTTTTGTAGCATAGATTTGAGAGTGGCATTTTGTTTGGTATTTCTGTGTTTACGTGGAACATAAATCACGCAGGATCTCATAGTCCATCTTTAAATTTGATGAAGAAACTGCCCTGCTAGAACTAAGACACTCTTTCCTGTGCTATGGTTTACTGTTTTTTGTTCAAGTTTGATTTTCTTATCTTCTTATTATTAGAGTCTATTTTGCTGTTGCATCTTGTTACCTTGGTCGCAGCTGTTCATTGCTCTCAAATGAGATGCGAGCAATTTTCTCCCCATATTCAGTTTTTTTTTTTATTCTCCTAATGAATATTTAAAAGCATAATTGCAGGCAATTACTCCCAACAATAAGAACAAACACAGCCCAAGCATGTGATGCATCTGTGCACAGCACTCCTCCAGGTTCAGGTCTGAACACGGCTTCTTTCCCCACAGACAACAGGTTGTACACTTCAACCTTGCAACCTAAATCCCAGGCCAGAAGTAAAGCATCTGCTCTTCCTGAATAATAAATCAAAATAAATAAATAAACCTGATAAATAATCAAAAAGTGTTTGTTTTTTTGTCATTTGGTGTTGGTGTCAATACTAATTTGTGTCATTACTATATTGTGACTTAATATTTTACATTAAAAAACAAACAATCTCTACAGCACCTTTCTGACCTCATCTCTCAAAAATACTAGTCACACAGTCGATTCTGGGGAGCCTGGAGTTCCATTTTTGAAGTTCAGCGGCTTCAGTGTACTCGGGGGAGCTGGCTGCTCTGGATCTACATTTTCAAATCTTAACCCTGACTGGTGCCCACTGTGATTTAGAAGGAAATTCTGTTCTAAAATCTATCTGTTTTCTAAATCTTGACCCAAAGCAGAGTTCAGTGAATTTTGAGGAGTATTCTGTGAACCGTGACCCCTGACCTCTGACTCCTCACCTGCTCGTAGCTCTCAGCCTCCACATGCTTCTGCTGCCTGAGCTGCTTGGCCACCGACTTGGGCAGCATCTGGTGAAGAAGGTCCTCGGCCAGCCTCCGTTCCCGCTTCAGGTCCTCGGTGCGCTCGCGGAGGCTACGTGCGTAGTTCTGGATCCACTCGGTCATCTGCTTGAAGGAAAAGAGCACGGCCGGGTAGATGAGGCAGGCCAGGCTGAGCAAGCACAGCTTCAAGCTGAGGCTGGAAAGCAGGTCCCGTGAGCGAAGCCTCAGAGACGACCCAGCTGCCTCCACCAAGCACTCTTGCGTCTCACGCACAGAGCCCAGCACACCGACGAGAACACCCTCCGAGCTGTTCCCTGCCATCAGATTGCCAGAGGTTTCTAGAAGGAAAAGGGAGTCCGGCTCGACATCCATGTTCTTTGTCCAGCACCCGCCCAGGCTCTCGGACATGAGTTTGGCAGTGGCGAGGCTGTTCAGAGTGGACCACCACTTGTACTGAAACCCCAGCTGGTCTTCAATCTGCTGGACATTTAGTAACTGGTGGGTTAGCTCATAGAAGGTCACTAGAAGCCTTAGTGAAAGAACTTCTACCCAATCTGGAGTCAGTTTCAGGAGCCTAATGTCATATTCAGTATTTCCCCAATAATCCAGCAACAAGGATATAGACAGTGTAAAATCAGATGTTCTAGCAACCATATCAGTATCTGTTGTGTTGAAATATTGTGAGTGAATCCTTTCCAGCTGCACACAGTAGTCATTTAACTCAGTGCCGCAGGGGAGTCTCAGGCCGGAAATGTTCCCCTGAGAGCACATTTGAGTCATCTCGTGCGCTATAATATTCCAGGGGGTGGTGCACACGTTTTTTGCAGTTTTTGCTTCATCTAGCTCTGTTACACAAGCATTTCTTATATTCTGAAGGTCCATCACAAGCTTGAGAGTTGCGTTAGTCCGACAAGAAGTCAATTCGTTCAGTGAAACTTCAGTGGCACGCCATGCGGCCGTGCGCGAATTGAAGTCCATGGCCACAGCACCGAGCAGTGCCAGAAAGGACAAAGCGCACGCAGTGAATATTCGGCGTACGGTGCGGTTGCGGCCATTAAACCCAGTGTGGGCGGAGATCCTGAAGGGACAATATAGCATTGGAATTTTCTTTTACATGATTTAGATTTTGGTCAATGTTAAAATTATGTTTTACAACAACCACACTAGTTTGAAGTGCGGCCTACAGAATTAATTGCTTGCTGGAACTGAGAGGTATGGTTAACTTGAGGTATGAATTAAATAATTGTTTTTAAAAACCCAGTAGTTGTCAAAAAGTCAAAGTAAAATTATCCGAAGTTGCAAAGGTTTTTTGTTTGTCCATACATCAACCTGTGTCAATCCATCATATAAAGTATACAGGAGAGCTTCCTTTATATTTCAGTTTCAATATAGCCTAATATAAAAGAATTACCTTCATACAATTTACCCAACGTCGAAGTAAAAACAAACATTTACCTGCAAATATCGCATTCAGTGTCTAGGTCCTCTGATGCGTTCGGTATGAATTTGTTCCTCTTCTTGTGTCGTCTGCTTTTGATTTTTGTGATGGTACCTTTGAGAGAGGCGGAAGACAAAGTTCCAGATGCGAAACAGTCGCTTTTCATGTGTTCCAATGTTGACATGGGACTATTCCAGTCTGTCGACAGCCGGTGGAACCGTGAGTTAAGTTCGTATGCGTCCGATCCACCTGTCAGAATGAACACGTTTTCTCGCCACAAGCAATTGCAGCTGGGTCCGTTCAAGACACCTCCTCTGTTTGACAGGTTCAAAAGCATCTGGTGACGTAGGTTTAATGCTGAAGCCAGAATTTAATAGCACGAGGATGCTGAGCAAAATGAACGGCACATGGATTACTTTTGGCCTAACCCAGGAATTCTCAATAAAGCATTCACGTCTTGCAGTTGAAAATACATTGATAGCCAGCTGCAAAAATAGAAAACTGCAAATGAGCAAACAAGTTTAGGTCCCTTGTTAAGGGAAATTTGGTGGCTAGGCAATTTTGAACAAAATAGACTGCGCAATTTCTGCCGTCAAAATGACTTGTCCAATGACCAATCTGCACTCACGATTTACATATTTAACCTTCGTTCATCTAGGATCGAATGTCCCTGTAAGACGTTTTAATCATCGGCTTACAACAGGCCTATGACATTTATAGGTTAATATCCTCTTAGTCAAACCTGGACCGGAAACGCAAGGCTTTCAGTGTCTGCCCATAGAATGTAATGCAGTTGTGTCATAAGATTGCCATTTGTCTAAATTCATCGTTTGATTTCATTGTGTAGGCTATCCTGCCACAGTCCTAAAAGAGACATATAACCTTATAGACCCAGGCTTTAGGTGACGTTTCAAACGTTTTATTTTAGGCAATGAGATTGGAGCAAGGACCTACTTGAATCGACAGAGAAAAATGCTACTACACAAAATATTTAAGTCAGTTGGGTTCACCTTTTGTTTACTTTTTATGTTGTTGTTTGTTTAAAAACTGAACATGGAGGAGATGGTTGGAAAACCCTGGACATGACATAGGCTGTGATATTAAAATAAATTAAATTAAATTAATCAATAGACCTATAGCATTTTATGAACAGAATATCAAGAAAAAAAGTGAAAGCAAATCAAATTGATTAATCATGATGACAAGATCACTACTGAGCTATGAGCCTGTTTTTACATCACAAGTGATATTTGACCAATTCAAAACACAATCGCTCATGTTGAATTTTATATAGGTACTGTAGGCCTATGGCAATAGCTAAGTTCACTCAATTTGTCTTAATATAATTACAAATTAATATATACATGTATTATTATTTATATTTCAGAGGTTCATTGAAATCTGTAGCCTAATAATGAGACCACTTATGAATACCCAATAGAAAAGCCAGTCTGTATCAACTCACAAACTTCTCAAAATCATAGTAGCCCAAGTAGTCTTAAGCCAGCTGCATTAGATTTGTTCTCTTCTTCATATTTCCGTTTTACAGACTTTTTCCTCTTCATGTCATCGTCAAAGCCAGTACCCCAGTCGATTTTAGATGCCTGTCTTCATTTTTTCCAAGGGGGGCACTAGTTCAAATGTGCACAGTGTCCTCTACTGGTTTAGACAGGTTATGCAATGAATCCATCCTGTTGGTACAAACCACTGTGAGACTAAAAAAGCAGATGCATGTGTGTGTTCACGCGACCTCTGCCGCCCGTGTAAACACACACACCTATGGCATTTTGATCAGAGAACACATTGGATATGATACGAATAATGATTTCCTTTGGGATAAATAAAGTATCTCCATTTAGCTATGTATTTATAATATGCCTTCAAAACTAAAAATTTGGAATGGTTTAATATCTCACATCACATTCACTGGCCCCAAGAAAGTTTCTGTTCCTTTTGCCAACTTAAAACATTGAATTGCTTTTCCCTTCACATAATCATAAGTCTCAAAACTAATCATCTGATGAAAAGTAAATAATCTGTCCACATAATCAGCACCTGTTTGTGATGCCTGTCATGGATTTCATGGGTCTGTTTCTTGTCCTGTTATCTTAACCACCTAGAACAATTGAATAGGACTGTTAGAAACAACATGAACCAATTCCAAAGAGATCTTCTGGAATGTTTAATCCCATCCCATGGTGGGAACAGGTACAAATGGTAAAATATAGGTTGTCAGAGTGGTGAAAAATCCCAGAAGATCTCTTTGAGTCAATACAGCACCCACAGCAAGCACAGATTGACAGTCAGCCTTTTACTAAATCAGAAAATATGAAAAATAACAGACAATAAGCAAGAATCAAACTAAAAAGGTGATGCCCCAATACCACAATTATATTTTTTTATGCCCAACATAAAATGATGTGCTCACTGTAAGAGAATGAAGGCTGTATGTCCAGTGCTGATGTTTGCTTATGTTAGCTAATGTTTGCCATGCAGGTTAGTGTTAACATGGTGAATAACATGGCCAATATTACATCATTAACACCTTATGGAACATCTAAACCAACCCAAAGACACTGCTGTTGCCATAGCATTATTATGTCTTTGTGATGCACTTTTAGTCCACATTTAGAACAAGCTGTTCCCATACTACCAGAGAGGGTAAAAGCGGAGGTCAATATTCTATAATCTTTGATACTACTACATGTATAAAGTAGTTAGTAGTAGTAGTAGTAGTAGTAGTAGTAGTAGTAGTATTATTAGTAGTAGTAGACTCGGGTAGTAGCGCCCGAGTCCTATCCCATGTCTCCTGAGATCTGCTTCCCAACACACTGATGAGTGCCATAAGACGTAATTCGTTAGACTGCCAGAGACATCATGGTTGTGCAAATTATTGCCATGTGTTAAGATTAGGTTTTAGTCCCCATGATGCACCTGGTTAGGCTTGGCCCACATACATCCAGTGTTACCATTGTGGCTTTTATTAGACATGACTTTGGGCATGTTTTGGTCAAGTTAATGATCATTATTGCATTCCATTGGGAATTTATTGGGGTCTTGGTCAAAGTTCTCACCCGAGCAGTGAAAGTCTGCTGCATGGCACTAATGATGTGCAGATACTGTAGGTTCACTTGTCTGGCAACACTGAATGTATTTCACCCCAATCATTTACGCACCCAAAACACCAAAGACAAGAGCAGTCTAGGTGTAATCAACTCATTAATTTAATCAGATCGAGTCCATATAAAACACCATGGATCCAAACGAACAAACAAACAAACAAACAAAGGATCAATATTCTTTTAAAGCACTGCCAATGATTTTTTCATTTGTGCTCAAACGTCTAAGCCATGACTTGAGGGGGTAAAACCCAACAACAACAACAAAAAAAAACAACCACTTCAAATAGATATGTCACTCTTCCATAAGCCTGAATTCACACGCCCAAACACACACACACACACACTCACTCGCGCACACACACACACTCACACACTTGCTGAGACACACACACGCGCACACACACACAGCACAGCAATCAGTGCTGCATTATTTTCCATTCACATTTAATTGCTCTGAACACAACAGTTTGGAACCAAAAAGCCGTAAGCAGTAGTTTCCACCATCTCTTTCCCTGCCCTCTGCACTCATAACACACACTAGCAAAACTGAATTTAGATGAGAGCTTAAACCCAGAGTTCCTCTCCTCTCACTGTAGTGGGTAACTGTCCAGAGAGGATCCCATCCACTGATCTAAAGTCTGCTGTCTGAAGAGAGGAGATGGTGCAATCTACTGCCACAGAGACAGAACGGAGGAGAGAGACTCACACTGGACAGATGGGAAAGAAAACAAACACTTTGATTTGGTACAGAAACAGAGGAACGGTTCACGGAACACAACGGAACCCAACAGAAACAGACAGAAAAACACAATAAGAAGACTCGAAGCTTGAAGCTTGAAGGCACCAGTGAAAATAAACCCCCCTCAAAAAAATAATCAATTATCGATTTCTGCTGAATGGACAGCTAGTGCTTGCAACTCCACTAATGATTGGTGAGAGAAGACCACTACATGTCCTTTCTGTAAGAGCCTTTCAGAGATGCATGGGCATTTGTGGTATTTCGGAACAGCAGTTACATTCAAGGAAAATGAAAGGACCAAAGCATCCTGGGTATATATGTTCTTTTTCTTCCAGCCAGACAACAGAAATTTGCATAACATTAAAACAAATTTCAGTTGAACACTTATTTATTATAATTATTTATTTTAAATAACAACCCACACAACGCTGTCGGTTGTACCACAGGTGTGTGTCTATGTGTGGGGGGAAGTATTATTTCATAGAGAGCTGGATTTAGACACACATGGTATAGAAGTGTGTTGCGTGACTAGAACCACATAAACACTGGTGCTTTCAATTAACATTGGATTGAACATGAGTGAAAACCCCCAAAGTGTCCCAACCGTGGCCCTGGCACACGCACATACAGACACACACACACACACACACGGATTGGGCTCCCTCACTCTCTCTAATTAGAGATCCAGTGTGATCATTATGGGCTACCACTCACCAAATTAACATTCAGAGACACTTTTAGAGAAGATCAACCAACTCAGGGAGCAAGATTTTTTGCGCTCATTCAGTTAGAGGCGAGGGAGGGAGAGGAAAAAAAAAAGAGAGAGAAAGAAGGAAAGAGGGAAAGTCACCACCAGATAGGAGAAGAGAGAAAAATGAAAAAGCAGAACAAATCAACGCCAACGAGTCCAGGGAAAGGAGGTGAGAGACCCAGAGAGCAGAGAGCCTGTCAGTCATATTGAGTGAGCGATCGAACGAGCTCGAGCAATCGGACGATCAAATCAAAAGGGAGCTTCTCGAGCTCTTGCTCTCTCTCATTGTCTGTCTATCGGTCTGTCTATACCTTACTCCTGAAGAGGGGCTTGGCCCCGGGGCCACAGTACTCGTTGTAAATGAGCTTGAAGAGGAAGAGGTGGAAGAGCGTGATGAGGGAGGCCACGCTGAACCAGAAGAGGAAGGGCAGGCCCGGGTACTGCTTGGCCATGTGGTCCTCGTGGGCCATGATGGTCTTGACGTGCAGCGTGTGGCGCAGGTCCTGCAGGTGCGTCAGGTCGGTGGAGATGTACAGAAGCGGCGTGATGGGCCGCGTCACCAGCACCGGGAACGTGTGGCCCTTGACCTCGGACGTGAGCTCCACGGGCTCGTTCATGCAGCCGGCCTCGCAGGCGTACAGCTTGACGGGCCGCTCCTGCGGCTTGACCGACACGTGCAGGAAGGGCTTGCCCTCGGCGTCCAGCAGCACGGCCAGGTTGATCAGGTCCTGGTTGTAGTGGATGCCGCGCAGCGCGTAGCTGTTGTGCAGCACGTCCGGGTCGGCCTGGAACTGCAGGTGGTTCTCGGTGAACTGCAGGCCGCCGAAGCTGAGCACCATGCCCTGGATCATGCCGTGCACGCCGGCTGCCACCAGCACCTTGCAGCCGCGCTTCTGCAGTGTCAGGTTCCAGAGCGTCAGCAGCTGCAGGATCTGCGCCACGCTTGACACGCGCCCCGGCCACAGGTTCTCGGCGTGCATGGTGGCGTGGCCGATGAAGCAGTGGTCGGCATAGTTCAGGCTGGACTCCAGCCGTTCCCGCTCCTCCGTGCTCACCCTCCGGTCCAGCAGGGGCGCTGTGGAAGTGGACAGGATGTAGTAGAGCGTGGTGTTGACCGTGTGGCTGGACGGCGTGTGCGCATCCGTGATCTTCCTCATCTCCACCCCTGCACAGACACAGACATGTGACTAGATGATTCAGCGTCACACTTCCCTTACTTACCATAAGGGGCAGTGTTTTTCCTAATCAAATAATGAAACATTCTCCCCAGAGTATCACTCTTTTGATTAAATTAATTTTATTAAAGGTGCACTATGAGATCCTGAATGAAGTCACTTCTGTTGATGTTCCCCGTACACAAACAAAACGCCACTCTCTAATTCCCGCTAGTAAATCAACTTTTCTCACTGCCCCCCACCCATATGTGCATGCTCACTAACCCCCACCCCCCCTGTTGGTGTTTGTGGTGTGGTGTGGTTTGTTATGTTTTGGTGCACAGCCTGAGCCCCTTGTGTTTGTTTGACATTTTACAGCCCCTATGTTGTCTCCAGAGACAGGACTTTTTCCAAGTGTATTCAGGGGGCAGGCAGCAAGCTGATCAAGGGGAGATGCATACAATTTGAGTCAAAAATGAAATTGCGCCAAAAACCATGAAAGATCTCATGGTGCACCTTTAACTAAAAGGCTGAAAGCACATTTATTTGAGTCAGACCCAAACTGCCCTGTGCACTGCACTATAAAGATGCTTCACGTTTTTGGGCATATAATTGTTCCCTATCCCAGTTCCATTATCTGCTTAAACACCCATTCATTTCATCATCTAACAGAAAACAAATTATTTTATTTAAAAAACGTACTACTTACAACTTAGGCACTATAATTGTGCAGGCTAAACTTTACCTATGAAATCAAACCTGCATAATATACTGTACATTTAACATCAGCACGCCCAGAGAAAACACCAGCTGGCATACATGATCAGCACTAAACACATTTCCTCTGCCTTAGGTCTTCAACCCTGAACCCCCCTCACCCCCTTTCTTGTCAAGGCTGCACAGTAAAAAAAAAAAAAAAGGATTTGCATAGACATTTGCGTGCACTACCTGGGATAATACACCAAGCTACAGAAGAACTTGCACTTAGAGTGCGGTCCTATGAACAGTTTGCTTAAACAAATAACAAAGAAGGACATCATCCTTAAAAGCTTTGAAAAGCCATACTCATTTAGCAATATTGGCAGCGTCAAGCTGTTGTCCAAATCTTACGCAACCTGAAAACAATCAGCCCCACAGAGCAGATAAAACTCAGGGCAGCCAGATGAGACAATAAAGTGGTGTGGAATAGGACAGAAAGACCTCTTTTCAGCCTCTGTCTCTGTGGAAACTAGATTAGCTGGTTTTGCATTTTAGTGGATTGTTTGGAATGGCATTATCCTGTCTGAACGGTCAGGAGTTCAGCTGTCAAAAATAACTTGGCCCCAATGTCTCTCTCCACACACACACACACACACACACACACACACACACACACACACACACACACACACACACACCATGCAGCACATTCCCCATGGTAGAGCCACCTTACCAGATATGAAGATGTCCATCCAGGCCTGCTGGTGGTCCTGCACCAGGTCCTCCATACTGGCCCTCAGCATCTCCAGCATCTCCTTGCGGGCTGCCTCCTTCAGCTTGGTGAGCACCTCATCAGCCTTGGCCGGTTCCACGGGTTCAGACGTGTGCACCACTGACACCACATTCTCTGTATAGTCCGACTTGGCGCCTAGCTGGATGTGGCTGCCCAGCTTCTTCATGGCCACCACCATCATCACCACTGCGCTGCTCTTCTCTGTGGGGACCCGGCCCGAGAACAGCAGGAACTCTCGGTCCTCCAGCACCTCCGGGACGCTTCGGAAGCCCGGAGAATCCGTAGCCACCTCCAGGGTGAGGGCCCTGTCTGTGGGGTTGCTGATGTGGACGCGGTGCAGGTAGGTGTTGGGCCGGCTCCTGTGGGCGATGTACTCCTCCCGCACAGTCACACAATCCCGGGATGACGAGGAGGTCTGGGATGGTCCTGGCTGGATGCAGCGCACCGAGAGAACGGACCCCTTTCGAAACCAGAGCATCAGGGCTCGTGCCTCCTGTCTCTTCCCCACCAACTGCAGCCTGACGTTGGGAGCAAAGTCTGTCTGGTGCACAGGGGCTGACCCAGGTTGGGCAGAGGGGGACACCCACAGTCTGTTGGCCTCCACATCCACCAGGAAATGCCCATTCCCGACCACAAAAGGGGCCACATCCTCACTGTTAGGACTCCGGATCACGCCCTCTCCACGCTCAACAAATGATTTCCACCGATTCATGTCTGTCTGCAAACAGGCACCGGCAGCTCCACTTGGGTCTCTGGACATGTGCAGAAATCTCAGAACTCCATCTGATGTCAGATACCAGTAGAAGATAAGGAACAGTAGCAGGCCAATAAGGACCCGCCGTGCCCAGCTGCTTGACAGCAGACCAGGCATTCCTTTCAGTCTCTGCTGAAGCCACATGGTTTTGATCCTCCACCTTAGATACTGAATGATTGGTCCAAACGAGATCAATGCCAACGGACAGAAATCGGATTACGTTTACGTCAAATATCCAGGAGTGTTGAGTCAGTCGAACTAATTCAACTGCTAGCTTCACGAGACCGGAAGCAACAACTCAGGAGGTGATAAAATGTGACGGAATTTCGGAAGGTAGCTATCCACGTCATATGCTACATTGTAGTTCGAAAAAGCAAGAAGAGACGACGAGAAAAGTTTATGTAGGACAACTGATCAAACGCTTACAGTTACCAACATATTCAAAACCTGCACAAAGCAAGATTGTTTTTGCTTTGCGACACCTAACTTTTCTTGGTAGTAGATAATGTGAGTAACGTTAGACGTCGACAGCTAGCATGCTACATCTGTCTCTGAACTAATGAATCTACCTAAAAACTGTATTTACTTTACATGACATCTCTAAATAATTCAACTGTTTACATTGCACGCACAAACATTATCTGAGTCGTCGAAACACTTGTTAGTTAACCAAAATCATAACAGGTAACGCAAAGATCTATGATCAACAGCTAGCTTGCTAAAACCTGCCAGATAGTTTTGTGTGCACCATGTAACGTTATATTGCAGCGTAGCAATTACTGTGGTTACACGGATGTCTCGTTATAAGCAAAACAGTAATGTTTGCACACATGAGGTCTTGCCACTGATGACCATTTCTTTCCACTCCGAAATAGCAATGTTAACGTTAGTTGACTGACGACCATCCACCAGTGTTTTGCTACAGCCAAGCGCCTTGACACTTCAGATTTTTTTTCTAATTTACCGTAAAGCATGCCGTGAAACAGCAACCGGAAGTGTCGCAATTGCATCGACTGACGCGTTGCCTGATTTACGACATACACCAACAGTCAGTGGTTACATTCAGTCCTTGTTACACTGTGACTACACAAGACACACATGAAATTGATACAATTTTGTCACTTCCCAGCGTAACTTATTACAATTTCTCTGTCTTTATTTCCATAGAGTAGTGCCCTTCATGTGATAGAGTGGCTTAATTCCATTTGATAATGTAGGGTAAATGGTTATGAGAGTTTGAATTTGGCCAGTTTAATATTGTTATGGACATGTGCATAAACACTACAGGCGTAGCCTACTTTTAAAAATGTCTATTTTTTTTCATGTAACGTTAACATCTGCAACCGAATAGGCTAACAGCAAATTAGATTGCATATAGCCTAATCATTTACCCCATAGACCTACATTCCCGCATAGGCCCTATGTGACTGGAACTGCCCCTTTGCATTTAGGCTATAAACTAGTCTAGCTCAACACAGACTTAAATATTTATCGTAAATATATATATTTATTACATTATATTTTTATTTTATAATAACCTATATATGCTATCTATTCTATCTAATGTTGTTTTTTTGTTTGTTTGTTTGTTTGTTTTCGGGGGGAGGGGGTATACATAGCCTAATTTATTTAGACTTTATGACAGTTATTTGCTAAACAACATGCATTTAAAGTTAAGTCACGAGTTTCTAACATAAACTTTGGTTTTGCCCAATCGTCTGAGCACTGCATAGACCCAAATTTGGATTTGCTTTATTCGGGCCTATTGATTTCTATTTACTAAAGTAGCTTACAAGAGCAACTTTAAAATTTGTTGAAAATGTATGCAAATTCCTGCAGGATTTCGGCATGTGACTTTGGTCACGTAGGCGCAACTACGTCATGAATCCAGCTGCGCACATGTGCTCAATGGGAGAAACAGATGTGTGTGTGGTTCTACAAGCTATCGGTAGGCCTACATGCTGTCCGCTGATATCAAACTGTGCTCTTCTGAAATTTTCACTGTGTAGAAAATTGCATATCCCTACTGCGTGCCCTCACAAAGTAGCCTATGGAATAGTGCCACAGGCGTCCTCAAGAAAAGTGTTTTGGCTGTCTTTTAGGAACGAATGGAACTTCGCAATTGTGCTTAAATAAATAATCACAAGGTGGAATCTGTAGATGTGACATTTCTCATGCGCGAGACTGCATTGGGGCATGGTCTGATGAGCTGCTGTTTGCTCTTTTCCTAAACCTCAAACGGGTACTCAGGGGGTGGGGATAGGGAAAGGGTTTGTAGCCAACCGCTCCCTCGTCATCCGGAACTTGATTCTCGTGTGCGCGCATATTCGAAAATGTACGGTTCCCATAGGTTAACGT
>JASCQY010000173.1:21804631-21819811 GCA_030264315.1 Sardinella tawilis
GTGTGTGTGTGTGTGTGTGTGTGTGTGTGTGTGTGTGTGTGTGTGTGTGTGTGTGTGTGTGTGTGTGTGTGCCCCTCTCTGTATGTATATTTACCTTTGTGTGGGGTGTGTGTGGGTGTGTGTGTGTGTATACATTTATGTGCAGATGAAGTGGTGCTCAAGTTCGAGGACGGACGAGTCAGGGCCAGAAATGTGCTATATGACACCCTGCCCGTTCTGATCCATGGCAACGGCCCCACCAAGGTACAGACATGCCCTCTGACCCTTGACCTCCCACCTTATTATTCACCACTAAAGGCCCGCCAGTGTCCCTGACAGCTGATCGGCTCTTAAGCCTTTTCTGTTATCTGTGAAGATGGTCAATTGGCCAATCAGATAAGTGCTTATGGGCTGCCACAGGGTCTCATGACGGATATACTGTAGTATAGCTCAGGGCTATGACTTTGTGTTTTGTTTTAGTATCATCAACATCAGAGTCTTATCAACAATGTTTATACAAATAATACAAAGCAATAATTATTATAGTTATTTAGCAGTTTCACTGCCATACTGTACCTTTTAGATTTAGTGGTTTTCTAAAAGAAAATGATGAATGAAATAGAATATGCCCTCACACTGTTGTGTCTGTTCTGTTCTGTTTCGCACAGCTCCAGATTAACTACCTGGGCAACTACCTCCCTAATCTGTGGACGTTTGAGACGGGCTGCACCGTGTGCGGTGAGGACCTGCGCCCTCTCACAGACCTGAAGGTGAGAGCCTCCAGCACACAGCTGGGCCGCATAAGGACACCCTCACACACAGTTTACAGACCACAGTTTACTCTTAGCAGTCAGTGTAAACATCCACGCCAGCCTCCTGCTGCTTGCTAACGCACTGAGTGATTGTGTTTGAAAGACTACACTCCCCGTCATTGTTTTTATTAAGGCACAGGAAGAACTGAGCAACAGATGTAGTGTCACTACATGTTTAATAGGCTATTTCTATGTAGGACATGTGAGAAATAAGACTCTCTGATTCCTTGTGTTGGTAAAGCTAATGTGTCTCATATACTGAATGCGTGAAATGGGCTGTGGTGACTGCATTGCTGGCAAGGAGGCCTAAACACTTTGAGTGTTAGCGTCTACTGTTAGCGATACGTTTCTTATGGTGCTTAGAGCATGGTTTACTCATTACTGACAGCAGCATCTGTATTCTCTACACCTGTATTCTCTACTTTAATAAAAGACTGATTTCAGTTAAATGCCTTGACTAAAAGAGGCAGCAATACATGCACAGTGAATTTCGGAATAAGGTCAATATTCTGGTTGGAGCAAGATCCCGAATCTGTTCACATAAAGAAGAGTGGTGTGCTATGGGAATATTTACAATATTTACAATATTTACATTCACATAGACATAGTTGCCTTGTATTGACTGTGCCATGCCAATTGAACATGTGCACATTTGAAAAAATGTTCCGATAAGGAGCATTTTCCAATTCAGGTGTACTGTACTAGCCTGGCTAAGACCAGCCTAGTCTGGGGACCACTTATACATTTTCTCGTACGGAATTTCAAGTTTTGTTTGTCCAAAAGTTTGCGCATCGTCTTGCCATCGGCCATGGTCTCCAGGCTGCCGTGCAGTTCGGAACGAGCGCGCAAGGCAGCATGGGTATTCCCAGGCCAACTGTATACATGAATCAGTATTCCATTTAATCCGGTTTTACTGTAAACCATGGGGTTTATTCAGGTTTTTAGATAGATACGCAATATGGCCAAATTCAGAAGATGACAATCAGAATGCAGAATTTACATGACACGAAACCGCTTGGAACCGGAATATTTCCTGCATGTCATTGTGTCAGTGCAGTGTATATGAAAGGGTTACAGGCAATAACGACGTAGTAGCTCAGAGACAGAGATGTGGTTGTTTACTGGTCTAAAATGAAATATTATGGGATAATCAAAATATGCATGAATAATATTCAAGCTGACACTTACCAGGCGATGTTCCAATGATTCCTGTGTGGCTCTGTAGATGCAGTCCTGACCTGACTTGTTTCTTAGAAGACAGCGTCCTTGTGGAGTTCTGGCAGTACATCTCACTCTCTGAATGAGCCTTGAGTCCTACTTGATTCCTCTGCCTCTCTTTCCCTTCTGCCTTCCTCTTTGCCCCCTCAGGAGACGGAGTACCCGCTGGTGGTGGTGGGCATCTTCATCCAGCAGCCCACACCCTTCGTCAGCGTTTTCTTTGAGCGCCTGCTGAAGCTTAAGTACCCCAAGAACAGACTGCGGCTCTTCATCTACAACCAGGTGAGCCCTGGGCCTTAAGTCTCCTCCTCGCCTCCTTCCTCTTCATCTCTGCAGCTCAGGCAGGAATTAGAGGTTAGGATCAGTGGCCTTTTTCTGTGGGCAACCACACTGTGACATGGAGGGAGGAATATCATTGCATTCCCACACACACCCTAACTCATACCAGTAGTGTAGACAGATTCAACATATCTGTCACATGCAAATGTTGAGGTACAAAGAGCGGTGAAATGGAGATTGCGACTAATTCTCCCATGTGCAAGAAAGAATTTCTAATAAATAAATAAATAAATACATAAATGTTTAAATAGAAATAAAATAAAATAAAGCTTTGGTGTATATTATGTGTTCATGACTGGTATGCTCATGGGTCTATCCAATGTTAGTAGTTCATCAGAACTTTGACTACTACTGAGAGAGAGCAAGAGAGAGAGAGAGAGAGAGAGAGAGAGAGGAGTGTGTACTGGGTGTTTGATATGAATGGTCACTTGAGGACCAAGGCATCAGTTAAGGCTTGAGTGTAGTGAGAATGGCCACAAGTGGTAGGCTTTTGCTGGAATGAGCCGTGCCTACGCAGTACAATAGTGTTTAGGCAGCTGTAAAACTAGCACTATTCTGAGCTTAGTGTACTGTAATTAGTACTGCATAGAAATTAGCCCATAAAGAGTTTTTTGGAATGTCACTCCTTGAACTTAGCATTTGTGATTTTACTGTGCGCCCACAGTTGTATTTAATTTGACCTCTTACAGGAGCCTCATCATGAGAACCAGGTGGCTAACTTTGTGAAGGATCATGGGCCAGAATACCAGGCGGTGAAGCTGATTGGCCCTGAGGAAGGTGTGGATGCCATTGACTCCCGTAACATGGGCTTGTAAGTACACAGTGCTCATTCATCTTACTGCTGGTTGCAAGTGGTAGTTAAAAATCCTTTAAAACAGTTTACAATAACATGCATTTGAGTTCACCTGTTTGGACAACATTAGTACGCTCCCGGTGAGCATCTTCCTAGTTATTATGGGCTGGAGCTTTCTCTTGTTTGCGTGCCAGGGCAATAGCTTCTCCTTGAATTACTGGCATGCATGGAGATGCATGGAAGTGTCACTGAACTGAACTGAATTAAATTACATTTTATTGATCTGAACTGAATGAACCCAGCTGAACTGAGCTGAATCAAATGAACTGAATGGATTCACTTCATAGTGTAATAAACTGTGATGTCTGGCATGCATGTGGAATTAAGTGCCTTTGGATTGAATTAAATTGAACTAAACTGAACTGAACTGAGCTGAACTGAACTGCACTGAATTGAACTAAACAGACTCATGTCTTCTTGACATAGTGTGAGACACCTAGCTCTCATGCCCATGTCTTCTCCCTTTCGTAATTTAAATGAGTGAATTGAATTGATCTGAATAGAGCCTTTGTGCTGAACAAACATGTCTGATGTCTCTTATGTGCATACCTGCCAAAGTAGTAGAATTCAGGAGAGTTTTTTTGCGGGGCGCAAGGAAAGATGGGTATTTTTAAATTCTCTATGAAAGAAATGAGAAAATGGGTGGGAGATGGGCCTGAAATGGGGGAGAAACACGGAAAAAATGGGAGTGTTGCCAGCTATGCTTATGTGATTTGTTCTGCTCCTGTGCGCCAGTGCGGATTGCCGAGAAGACAGCGACTGTGACTACTTCTTCAGTGTGGACATCGAAGTGGTCCTGAAGAACGAGGAAACACTCAAGATCCTCATCGAGCTCAATAAGTGAGTCAGACTACATCAATCAATCACATCACCATAGTCCGTCAGGCCTGTGTGTGTGTGTGTGTGTGTGTTTGAGAGAGAGAGAGAGAGAGAGAGAGAGAGAGAAAGTAAATTATTATGTTGTATGGATGAACCTTTGACAATAAATACTGTAGTATCATACCGGTGTAAAAATAACACGGCTTAGGAATTCCCCTTTTCATCAATTCTCAGTTTATGACACATTTAGCACAAAGGGGGTACCTAGTTCATTTGAAATGGACCAAAAGAGGCATGCTCGTACCCGTGACAGCATTACATAGTGTAATACCTGGCATTCCGAGCATGCAAAGACTCAGCTCTCCTCACTGTTAGATCACTCAGCATTACATCAGTCAGCATCAAAATGAGTTGCATGTCGCTATTTTTAGGAACTAATTTTAGTTATAAACAAAGAAAAAAAGTCGAATTATCTTATCTCAAATGAATTTTACGCAAATGTATTTGTGTGTATATCTCGTTGTTGTTGTAGTAGTAGTAAGCTTTATTGTCAATTACTTCACATGTACATGACATACAACATGAGGTGTAACATGGTTGGAAGTTGCCAAATTGGCGTCTTGTCCAGTGCAACAGGTGCTTTGTTAGAGAGAACCTGAATGGACTGTACCTCCTGTGACCTTCTTATTCCCCCACCTGTTGTCTTTGCCTCCAGGCCCCTGGTTGCACCCATGATGACCAAGCCTGGGAAACTCTGGACCAACTTCTGGGGCGCCCTGAGTGCCGATGGCTACTACGCTAGATCTGAGGATTATGTCGACATTGTGCAGAGGCGCAGAACGTGAGTTTGGGTTGTTAATGACTTACTCCTGCTGCTTAAAGGACAAGATCGTTTTTTTACACTTAAAGCCTTGTTTTCAGAATGTTTCTGAATAAATACAATGGTTGAGATTGACGTTTTGACACATGCTGCTGTTCCGAGAATTTTCGGATTGCTGTAGCTCCCCCGAAGGTGGGGGAAGGAGCTACAGCAATAACTGAAAATTCTCAGAACAGCAGCATGTGTCAAAATTTCAATCTTGACATATTGTATGGAAACGATCTAAAAACAAGGCTTTTAATGTAAAAAACCAAACCTTCAAACTGAAACCCAGCTATTTCAGCACCTGCTGTGTAAAGATAGTACCAGTTTCTTGAGACTTGCCATTGTAGTTGTTGTTAAATGATTGGGGCTTTTGGGTTTTCCCAAGGTTTGATTTATGTTGTTCATGTAACAGTAATTTCCTGAAGTAGGCCTGCATCCATCTTTCATATCCGAATGTGTATTATAGTTGTGTTGTGTTCCTGTGAGTGCTTCCCTATTGTAGAAGTCATAAGGGAGCAGTAGATTCATGGTCCCTTCACACACATGTATAGTCGCTGCTTGCTTAAGACACCCTCATTTCCCCCCCAGTGGTATCTGGAATGTTCCGTACGTGTCGCATGTGTACCTGCTGAAGGCCAGTGTTCTGAGGAACCAGCTGAATGCTGCAGATCTCTTCCAGTCCGAAACCCTGGACCCCGACATGGCTTTCTGCCACCATGCACGAGACCAGGTCAAGCACCTTCCTCTTCCTTCTTCTCCACCCTGTCCTCTTCTGTCTGCCTCCTCTACTCCATTTCTCCATCTCCCTCCCCTCTTCCTCTCTCTTTCCTCTCAAGCACCATTCGGACCGAATCCGTTTTTCACCTTCAAAACCACAAGTGTTCTAAAGTAGCGAGTGAAAAAAACACGCAAGGTAGAAATCGATAAATGTACATGTTGTTGCTATGACAGCATAGATACGGCTAAACCGCTAACTCCCTGACTAAGCTATGACTGGCAGCTAAGCAACAACCCATTGTTGAAGAAAACGCGACCTCAAGAGTTGAAGGCGCCTCTCTTCTTTTTCACCCTGCGCCTTGCTCATAATAAATGCGAGGCGCGCCGCGTTGCAACGGTCATGTTGCATTGTTCCATAGAGAAACAATTGAATTCGAACGTCTGGAGGTGAAAAAAGCATGTCAGTCTGAATGGCCCCTCATTCGTCTAGATTGATTGGCTGTCCAAGGAAATCTGATGACAGTAATTAAGATGGTGGTGAGAAAGTAGAGTCTGAAAGGACGAGTTTTTTAATTACAGTTGCATCATGTATGACTTATGACAGGACTTCGTCTCCATCATTGTCAGCCTAAAATATTTGCCCAACTTTTTTTTGCTAGTTGAGTAGTCTGTCCACTGTTTTCTTCTGCAAAGGCTCTATCCTAGATGTTGTTCCCAGTCTCTGTTGTCCTCTGGTTTAGTCTATGTCATTATGCCATCTAACTTCCTGCCCTCTCTCAAATATAGACTTTTTATACACAGATGTACCACACACACAGATGCATACACACTTAAGTTTGGTGTGTTTACTCCCCTCTATTGGTCTGACACACTGCAGATGTGTGCTTTAATCCAGCACTGCCTCAGACACATCAATCCAAAAGCATTTTGTTTTTCAGACTCTCAGACATACACAGAGCCTTAGGCGATGTCTGGCTTGTAAGTTGTCGGCTTTGTTTATAAACGTGCCCTCAACGCGCTGTGCTATAAAGACAAGGAATATACAACACAGATGTCTCATTTGCAGGTGTTTTTTAGTGTTTACATATTAAATACATTTGTTGCATCTGCGCTTGTTTACAAACGTTGTTTGGTTGTTTGGTGTCAGAGACGAAGATGAAAATTTGTGTTAAAGCACAAAGCCAGCGTCAAATGAAGTTTTTTTTTCTACAGAGGTGCCTCAGGTGTTTCTATGAGAACTTGAAGGCTTATCTGATGAACACTCTGTCATTTTACAGAAAATATGAACTTTCCTGACATATTGAAGCATTCCTGCTTTTTTTCGCTATATTTTCCAGCTGAAAGGAGGTTATGTGTGTTTTTTTCCATAGACCCATTTATAATTCATTCATATTTCGTCTCTGTCATCCACAGGGAGTGTTCATGCATGTCACAAACCTGAACACCTTCGGCCGAGTTCTGTCGACGGAAAACTACCAGATGAATCATTTACACAACGACCTCTGGCAGATCTTCGAGAACCCTGTGGTGAGAACCCAGCTGCTACAGGATGTCACAGACATGGCTGTGTCTGCGCAGGGAAAAAAAAGAGAGGAAAATCTAGATGAGCTAAATGCCACTTTGGCAGAACATTGTGCCCGCCCCCGCCCCCCCACACACACACACACAGACACACACACACACAGTGAAAGCTCTGTCATTCAGTCACTTATGTATGCTTAGTAAGAAGTAGCACACTGTAACACATTATCAAATGGAAGACAGTTTTAGCCAGATTTTTCCAAATCATGGATTTACTAAAATTATGGTTTTGATGACAGATTGTTGAACAACTTTAGTTTCTAGTACTACCCAAAGGCTGTGGGAAGTTTGTCCCATCCTGTGTTATTTCTAGCTTGCCTTTCTGAGTAACCATCGTTCACCATCCCCAGGACTGGCAAGAGCGCTACATTCATGAAAACTACAGCCGGATAATGAAGGACAAGTTAATAGAAACTGTAAGTATTTCTGTTTCTTGGTTGGGTGCTAGGAAAAGACTAGTTAAAAAAAATTGAAAACTTAGTTGCTGTATTTGGAAAAAAATGTGACATACACTTTACCACAGTGTTGTGGTGCTCGACACATTCTATTCTTTCTTTCCTTTTTCATACATAATCAAAGAAAAGCAGTGGTAGTATGCTCAGAAATATGCAAACAACAGATTTACACGTGTAAAGATGGACTTGTGTAGTTGTGCACTGTGGTTGTATGATATGCTCTGGTGTGTCTGTGTGTGTACCCTCAGCCCTGTCCAGATGTGTACTGGTTTCCCATCTTCTCGGAAGTGGCGTGCGAACACATCGTGCAAGAAATGGAGCACTTTGGGCAGTGGTCTGGTGGTGCCAACGTGGTAAGTGCCTCCACACTCTCCCTCTGTAGCCGTGTATAGAACACCCATGACCAGTATATGATGTAAAGAATGTATGGTGAAAACTGTTGATTAATGAATTAATCAGTTGATTGATTGATTGATTGATTGATTGACTGATTGGTTGGTTGATTGATTGATTGATTGATTGGAATGGCAGATGCATTGCATGATTACAAGACATATTTTGTCACAAAAAAGTGTAAACTGCATGTACTATATGTCCAGTGACAATGTGTGTGTGTTTTGGCAGGACACTCGTATCCAGGGGGGTTATGAGAACGTGCCCACCATAGACATCCACATGAACCAGGTGGGCTATGAGAAAGAGTGGCACAAGTTCCTGCTGGATTTCATCGCACCCATCACTGAGAAAATGTATCCAGGCTACTACACAAGGGTAAGGTCCCTTTTAAGGATACTTTTACCACTGTCTTGCCCGTTGAAGGTCTGTGTAAATGGTTTGATCATACAAAGTACTTGCATTGTCATACTTGATTATACTTACATACATAAAGGAGAATTCCATAGGCCTGTTGTGTGAGGTCACCGAGTGTTGTCACTAGGAAAAGAACTACAAAATTTGGTACGGATTGCTGATTCATTATTTGGTCTATGTTGTATTCTCATTTTTTTTCCCATTTTCTACTAACAGCACTCAGTGACCTAAAACTAAATTGTTATGTATTTAAAATGGCCCTAGATCTCTTTTAACCAGGGATGTAGTGGGCACTGGACACAGAGATACAGAGGCCCCCCACTTCTTGGAACAGATCATTTATGTATTTCTCACTTTAGGCATTTTCCAAGCAAACCTTTCCAATAAGCCCTGTTTTGTCAAAGACATATGCAACTTCAATTAACATTATAACATGACCATAATCAAATGCAATGGCATCGATGTAGGTTCTGGAGATGTGTGTGACTTAAAAAAAAAACATTAAATTGGGCCTGCATCATTGAAATTGCTTACTTCTGAATGGTAGGAACAGTACATTGATTGTGTTTAAGGTGAAACAGGTCAGGATATTATACAGATATAGATAGAAACTGTTATATCGTGTAGATACACTTGCTAACCTGATACCTGACATACAGTAAGGGACTGCTCATGCTGACCATGTTTTTCTGACCATGTGTTTCTGACTTGACAGCAGGTTTCTTTCCAGGGACAAATGTTTGTGTTGTTTGTGTCAGAAGTCCAAACTGTGTGGAGCACTGAAAATAGCACAAATCTTAGAATTGTTTAAAAAAAAAAAATTATATATATATATATTATATATATATATATTAGTGTTTTATAGCAATGTCTGTTGTATATAAACTATTATTACTTATTATGCATAATTTTGCGTTATTGTGCGTCAATGTTCTGTGCATTGCTAGTAATATCCCAACCTGTATACAGTATTTAGGAATCGTTATTAATTACAAGTAAATGTATATTATTATTATTATTATTATTATTATTATTATTAAGTTCCAGGGCCTAGTTCCCTGCATGATATTTATGCTCTGTTATTTGCACTGACTTGAATCTCTTCTCCCGTCAGTGCACTTCATACCTCAACTTTGTAGTGCGATACAAACCAGACGAGCAGCCTCTGCTCGAGCCCCATCACGACGCCTCCACATTTACTATTAACATAGCTCTCAACAGCAAAGGCGTTGACTACCAGGTAAACAGCCCGCTCAGGGTCAGCAGCTCAGGTCCAGTAGCTTTAGCAGGCAGGCCTGCCTCAGAGCTCTCCCACAATCCTTTGCACAGGGCTCTTGAGGCTGCAGGTGGTATCCCCCTCCTCTTCTCCATCCCTCGCTCTTTCTTTGTCTTTCTTTTTTCATTCCTCTGCACCCCGCCCCCCCCCCCCCCCACCGGAACGGGTCGGGGGTGGTGTTTGTTTGTTTGTGTGTTTGTTTGTCCTTCTTCAGAGCGCTGCATGACTGGTGGGCTTCTCCTCTCTCTCTTGTCTCTGCTTGTGTGTCTTTGCAGGCTCAGTTTGATCTGGCATTTGTAGTTAGGTATAAGCCCGACGAACAGCCTTCGCTCAGGCCTCACCACGACGCCTCCACATTCACTATAAACATTGCCCTCAACCAAGTGGGCAGTGACTACCAGGTGAGTGGCCCTGAGATTGGCACAGGCCAGCCTCCTCCACTGATACCATACCACTGCATCATGGACCTGCAGATGGAAGGAATGTGGTTTTCAAATTTCCATGGAAAGAATATGCTAAGCTTCCCAAAGTATTCCCTGATGAGTAAAAGCTAAGGGTGTTAGTTAGTTAAGGTGAGATACACAGTGCATTGTGCTAGATGATATGACTTGGGTCAATTTTAACTTGGGTTCATTTGATCTTGGGTTGATGTGAGCATCTGAGAAGAATGCCATATGAAGAGCTTTCCAAAAGTGTCCCCTGGCGTTTTACTTTGGACAGTATTCATATATGCATATGAGTGCTGAATTGTTGGAAATTTCTTTTTCTGATGAGGTGTCAGAAACGTTGGCATCATGCTTTTTGGCTGGAGTCAGACCGATAGTGTGAGCCTCACTAAATCACTCCTGGGTGAAGGGACTGGGATTCCTGTTAAGACTCCATATGCTTGGAGCAGAAAGAAGGAGCCTGTTAGGACTTGTTCCCCTAGCTCTTAAAACAGGGCCGTAGAACCTCGTGTAAGGGGAGGGGAGGAAGGGTAGGGTAGGGTGGGGTAGGCTGGGGTGGGGGGGGGGATATAGGTGTCAGGACAGGCATATAGAGGGATCTCCTCAACTTTCTCACATACTCGGAATGCCATCCACCGATCTGAAACCGTAAGGGGACGGCAGTCGGCAGTGAGGAACTGCAGGTCTGTCACCGCACACACCAAAGCCAAGACATGTCTTATCACACAGGGAAGACTATCTGTCAGGGCCCCTGGCTGTCAGTTTGTTTAAACTAGATATAGTACTGTGTGTTCCAGTGTGTGCCTCTCAGCGCTGCAGCAACTTGTGGATGTGCGCAATCTTGCCGAAGACATACAGCATGGCATGACAGACATTTCCATGCTCTTTCCCATAGGGCTCCAATAGCCTCATTGAGTCCCATGCGCCTCTCTCTCTCTCTGGGACCATGTTAGTGATGATTCCTCAGCATGTAGACTCATCAGTAACTCCCACTCCTAGCCCTAGATGAATGGATTGCAATCAATCAATTAGATAGTAGCCTGATTGGTGTGTCTCTTCTTGTTGAGCATGAGCTTAGATTAGGGTTGAAAGTGCATGCAGTGTCATCAGTAGTGTTTGTGGTTTGATCTGATGGATTTACATTTGTTATGTGTTTACATTGCATCTGCTCATTTTCATATTGTGTACAATGCAGAAATGTAAGAATTGGTACATAGGAATATAATTTACTGATGTTTTACTGTTTTATGTTTGTTCAGAAATGTTAATTAAGTACAAAATGTTCACAGCAACTAATGAAAGTGGTTTTATTTAGTCGAATTAATAATTTTTGGGTATTGCAGTTTTTCTGTACATTACAGTTTCCCTTTGCGTATGAAAGTGACACTTTGTTGGGTTCTCCTGTCTCTCTTCTCTTATCTCCTCACCTCACTTTTCCTTCCCTCTTTTCTCCCTCTCTCTTTCCCTCTTCCACATTTCTACCCTCTCGTCTTCTTCCCTCACCACTGCCCCCAATCCCCTTCTCCCTCCCCTCATCTTTTCTTTCCCACTCTGCTCCTCCTCTCCACCCCTCCACCTATCTTCCCCTCCCCTCCCCTCCCCTCCCATTCCCTCAGGGTGGAGGGTGTCGGTTTCTGAGGTATAACTGCTCCATCCAGGCACCACGGAAAGGCTGGGCCCTCATGCACCCGGGCCGGCTCACACACTACCACGAGGGGTTGCCCACCACGGCGGGCGTCCGCTACATCGCCGTGTCTTTCGTCGACCCCTGAGCGTCTTCTGCCACATGGGCTCCACTGGGGGCTTCTGTTCAGCTGGTGCTGTTTTACACTCCGCAAACCCCACCGGCAGGGGGGACGTTTTTGTTTTGTTGTCATCAGCGTTTCAGAGGAGCCATGAGTCTTGACGAGTGTGTAAAAAGAGGTTTTAAAAGCTGAGAGTGACATGCTTTAGAGATGGTGCCTTAATTTTGAAAGCCTGAATGTGTGTGTTTTTCTATTTGTAAATTTGTATACAGTGAACAAAGTTTTATACAAAGAGGATCAATGACATCCCTTTTGCAACTGAATCTGTGAACTCAGGCATGTTGGACACTGCTTACAGTTGAATTGAAGTCTTATGCAAAGTGGTGTACTTTTTTCAAAACCTGTTGTAATGCAAGGCATATTTATTAGCATGTGTATTTGACTCTGTTAAGGGAAGTTATTCCAAAGACATAACTGGGATATTTGGAATGTGCAATATTTGAAGAACCGGATTTGATGCACATCTTGAATTGGTTTTACATGTGCATTGACCATCCAAACCAGTTGCATCACCACTTTGTTTTTGTTTTTAATAAAATGAAAAAGAAAAAAAAAACATTTTAAAAATCAGAGCCACGTTTTTAAACTTTGCAACATGTAGAAAATATTCTTCCTATTTCTGTGATTTTAGGACAAATGTTTTGTTAAAGGCAAACTGACACAGCCTTGAGTCAATAAATAAGTTAACAAAGCCTACCTGTGTGTGCTTACATTGATTATCTTTGCAGACACCGTATCACGGATGTGGTTGTATCACCAGTCTCCATACCACCCAACCACCCACCCACATGCACACACACACACACACACACACACACACACACATATTACTTGACTTACTACACTACTTCACCTGACTCAAACAAAGCATGGCTAAATCCATATAGTTTCTGTATACTAATATAATATAACTGTAGTGTTTATATTATAAAATACACTAACTATGTAGTTCCTATATTCAATAACCATGTAGTTTCTATATTCTAATATATACTAACCATGTAGTTTCTATACTAATATTGACACACACATGTCCGCTGGGATGTCAAATGGTCTGTGCATGTGTGTAGGTGCTCAATTTAGAGGGAACATAGGTGGCCAAGTCATCCTACCCTCTTCTTTGTACAATGAGACTGGCCATGAGGGACCCCCAGGCTAAATGCAATCATTGCACTTAACAGTAAAAGGGGAAAAGCCATCATCACAGCACTCAAAAGACATTAGTTACGGTGATTTATCGTATTCAAAAAAGGTCTTAAAGTACAGGTCAGGAAAAAAAATGCCACAAAAAGCCAGGAACTGAAAGTCAAACAGTCTGTCTTGATTACTGCTCAACCCACACCATATCCCACTCCAAACTGGTTATTTTTTCTGGTTGCCGTTGTTCTTTCACCCACTATACAGTAACTCATCACCTGAAATAAGAGACAGTCGTTTGTAGTAGACCTTGGTACAGTATTAATATGTTTTGCAGAGGACACACTATGAAAACTCATGCCATTACAGGTCTGAAACTGAGCCTCAACTCAGCCATGAGAAGATCTGGGAAACTGGACAGGCCCATACAATTTTTACCATACAACTTCTAGTTTAAACCATTAAACAGGTGTCAAATGTTAAATGGTGTTTGAGGGACTAGAATATGTTTATTTTCTCTGAATGTACATGGCTGATCAAAAATTCTAAATACATTTGACAAGTAGGTTCAAACATCTGGCTACTGTGTGGAAACCTTACCTAAAGTTATGTCCAACTTGTTGTCCAGGCTCAGATGTTCAACCTTACAGCTGTACTGGTGTTTCTGCCTTTGTTCCTCTGCGCTGACCTCCGGGCTCCTCCTCATCTGGTAGCTTCCATCTCCATTTGGCAACAGATCCCCCCCAGGAGAGACATATTTTAGGTCACAAAGATAGTGGAGTTGACAAATCACATCACATTGTAGGCTATTATGTATGTATGTATGTATGTATTAAGTATTATATATTATAATATGTGATGTTACAGGTAAATCGATCATTAAACAAACAGTATTTAAGTTTGTGGCCAACACTGGTGTACTACAACAACATTCAAAATACTGCAGAGAATAGTATCCCCTCCACCTCCTCCCCAGACAGAGGTTACCAGCTAGATTGCCGAAATCAGATAGATGAAAGGTGGCAGAACAGGCCAAAACAAATAATACACACATAATGACAAAGTTGAGGGCTGCAACTTCACTTTTGTAATGGGAATATTCTGGGGTTTGCTGTTTGCAGCAAATACTGAGTTTGCTGTTTAAGTAAATGTATTTGAAATTATCGTGATTTCTTAATATCTAGTGGTATATCAGGACCGTTTTATGATTCATTTACATTTATTTCTTACAGACTGTTCCTTTAAATTAATATTTTTCAAAATAAAACACATGAGAAGACCATAGATTGGGAAAATCCAAAGGGATACAAGCTACTAGACTAATAATATTTCATATTATTTTCAGAGAGCACATCAATGCTACCCCCTTCATGCATCAGCAAATTTGGGGAAAGTGAAACCACGTTCCTAGTGGTAGCTTTCCTAACCTGAGAGCCATCATGAAAATCCCAGACCCAAGACATGACATTGAACTTGTAGCCTACACTAAAAATATTTTTCATTGAAGGCTATATATTGGGATGTATTGGCTGTGCTATTGGGCCACCACTTGGACTTGCTCTCAGGATGTAATTTAACCAACTTTGTGTAGGTCTATTAAAATCTTATGGATCTAAGATAAATGTGTTTACACTCAAGTTTCGTAATCGAGTGTCCAGTGGGAAATCATGATTATTTTCTCATTAATTTAGTCATATATAATGTCTTATATCATTGCGTCTTCCTTTGGTCTAGATAATGAAGTCATCACTCCCTACTCAGTTATCTAACTGTAAAGTAATTCCGTAACTAATACACAATTCAGAATGCAAAAGCGAATGAATTCATGATACATTCAAAATGAAATACAGATTATGTCACAGTGCCTTCATGTGAAAAGTATGCATTCTTTCAGTATTAGTAAGGAATTAGTACATAAGGAAATCATGAGTATTTTCTCATTAATATATATATATTAATAATTAAAGTCATACATAAGGTCTTATATCACTGTAGCCTGGGCCCGCCCATTCCGTGACGTTATCGGCCACGCTCGCGGCCTCGCCACGGTCTGGCCAAGCATGCTATT
>JASCQY010000174.1:11383-37241 GCA_030264315.1 Sardinella tawilis
CACAGCAAACATTCTAAAAAAAATAGCCCATTCATTTCAATGTATTTTTGACACAGCTTGACTTAACGTAACATAACGCAGTCCAGTGTAGCCCTAGGGTTATATGAAATATACATGCCATTATACACCTTAAAGCAACTACTCAGAGTAGATATTTGGGAATTGCAATGGAAAAATCAATTGTAAAGTAACTGCTTCTTGCAGATGCCTTTTGGTTCATGTTGAAACCAAAGCACTGTTCATCCTACAGAAATGCACAACGTACAACCCAGCACTACAATCATTTGCCCTCCTGTTCCTACTGTAGGTTACTTCCATGTTTCACTTTCAGGTGATTCCGTGCCAAATCAGGACACTTTTCGGACCTCATTGTCACAGGTTTTTGCAAAACTTGGCATGCTGATAGTCATATGAGAAACCCACAGAACAATTCAGTTCTGTGGGTTGGTTCTGTGGGCAATTCAGTTCAGTATTGATGCCACAAACGTTGACTTGTTACTGTACCATGTTTTGGGTTTCAGTCACTGGGTCTGTCCCTCTTTGACTTTCAATATAGTGTACCTTGAAAACAAACACACTCGCACAAAAAAACTCTCACCCTTTGTCTTTCGCGTGGACGTCGGCCCCATGCTGAAGCAGAAGCTGGACTGTCTTCACGCGATTGTAGCCTGCAGCCAGATGCAGCGGAGTGGACTGGAGAAACAGACAGACGCCCACCATCACATCTACATCAACATCCACTGCCACCCCCCACCTCAAATGCATTTTTTATTACATCAGTATATCACACATAGTACATTATTAACTCAGATTGCACATGGCAAAAGCATGCAAGATGCTAAGTCAATTTCAAGTGCTTCCACAACGCACTAAGAAACACTGAAAATTCCAATAACACCAACATTCAACTTCACTACATACCTCAACAGTTGGATCGGTGTATGGTGTCAGTGTTTGGTTGTCTGATGTGAATTTGACTGTTCTAAAGTCAGTCTGTGCAGTGTGGAGCTAGACTTTCTGAGCATTCTAAACAGTTTGATTGAACAGTGGGCAAGACCCTTTAAGTAGGCTCTATGACTCATGCTGTACCTTCCTGCCATCACTGGCATGGCAGTTGACGTTCAGAGGCGTTAGCAGCGTCATCAGTTTCTCCTCGTTTCCACTCCTAAGGGGGAAAAACACCAGAAAGAAACAGACGAGTGTATAACACTGGACCCATCTGCAGAACTGCTACTAAGGAGACAGAGGAGCTCTAAGATTCTCGGTTCCACTCAAGTTGTCAAAGTTCTTAACAGCACCTTGCCTGTAGTACACTAAGAACAAGCCAACACCATCAGATAGAAATCTAAGAAATACAGTACAGTGCTGTGTGGCTATGCTACGGCATGGCTACAGGGCCAAAGTCTACAGGTACGTAAAATGCAGGTATACCCTGTATAACCACTTAAAAAGCTCTTAGGTTTGCGTATATTCAGTAAAACAACCTACAATACTGACAAAACTGTAAAGGCAGCAGCTGTGGCAGCGCCTCACAGACAGTATGCTCAAACAGACGACAGCACTGCATTACAATGTACTGTACATACATTCTCTCCATAAATGTAGGGAGACAGTAGCCTGGTGTTTGGGGACACTTAAGACTTTGGAGAGTACAGAGACATAGTAGTGAAACACAATATTGAGCAGATGTACTACTAGTACTACTAGTCAAAAGATAGGCCTAGTTCACTGGTTAGAAAATGAGCCTTTTACAGTACGTCTGTTTACTGTACGTCTGGTAGGGAAAATGTGAGAAAAACAGAGTTGTTGAACATTGCTCTCCCCTTTATACATCTACAGACACAATTGAGGAGTTCCCAGAGTAAAGATCCCCAGGTTTGCAAGCCTCATTCTGAGGATCAGAGTGAAACTGTGAGAACAGTTTTCAACGGCACAGTGGAATATCATACTAATGAAACAGTAAAATCGCACCTTGCACTTTCGAGAAGCTCATCCTTTTTGTAGTCACCTACATTTGACAAAGGAAATATATTTAGTTTGTAACATTATTTTGTTTTAAGAGCATTCAGTTCCTCAAGATCTTTAATAGCATTTTCACTTCTCAGAGTGTTTCTGATGCTCAGAACATGCCAAAATGGTCTTACAGCATGAAATTGCTATGAGAAGTGGAGGAACAATTCATGTATTTGTGTAAGCATCTTGTCTACAAGGCTATGCATGCATGACAGACTGACTGACAGTGTGTCCACCTGTAAGAACAGCCCTTGTAGATGGGTCAGCCAGGTCCAGCGCTGACCTCCCATCAGTATTGCGAATGGTCAGCTCAGCCCCATGCTGAAGCAGCACTGGAACATAATTATGACACATGACAAATTAACAAAGCTCAAACATACAGTATTATATATGACACTTAACAATGAGCTCTGAAGAGAGACATTACTGTAGTGTAACATAAAACAGGCCCAAACATAACCTGACTCTCACCAGCTGAATGTAGTTCCACAAAGCGCCACATGGCGTTCCACTGAGCTCAACACATCCATCTGGACTCGCACCGGTAAAAAAATTATTTCAAGGTAGTTGGTTGAGCCAAACAGGATTGGCCAACGGGATTTGAATAGATGTGACATAGCAAAGAAGCAAGGCTCTAATCAGCGTCACGGTTTGGCTTCAATGTGAGTGGTTAAAAGTAGCACATCAATGAAGATGAAAAGTAGTTTAAAGGTTTTTGATAAGGCCCTTCTGAAATACATCTCCAATGGAACAATCCTACATGAATGTGTGGAGCTAGGCGGAATGAAATTCATGGTGAGAGTCAGGTTAGCCCAAATAATCAACCTACAGAAACTGTAAATGATAACGGCTGATAGCTTGTGAATTCTGAAACACGGGCTTACTTATGCACACATCGATCTTGCCCTTGATGGCAGCTTCATGGAGTGGGGTGAAGTTCCAGTTGTCTCTGGAGTTGGCATCTGCGCCGTGGTGGAGGAGCAGTCTCACAACCTCGCTGTGACCGAACGAGCAGGCGTTGTGCAAGGAGATGAGACCCCCGTCGTCGCGGGCATGCACATCAGCCCTGTTCTGCAAGAGGAACTCCACCACGTCCCTGCGACCAAAACCTGCCAAGAACAAAATAAATTATGAGTGGTTGATTTAATATCATAATTTAATAAATATCAATTAATGCCTGAGACCTGCACCACAAATAAAAGTCCTTTTGGGGGGCAGACAGCCTTGATAAATGGATGGATGGATGGATGGATAGATAGATGGATAGATAGATAGACAGATAAACATACACAAAGGCAGGGCTGATAGTGAAAGAAAATCCTGAGCCTGAACTTTTTTCCATGTCTGGGAAGTGGGTGGGGGTGTGTACTGTGTATGCTGTATTTATTACCGCTGAACTGAAGAGCTGTCATTGAATAATTTGAGGGAGAATGTGCCTACTCCTCATTTGATATGAAGGGCAAAAATGTATTCTTTTGGGGTGTAATATCAAACCAAATTTGGAGAGACTATGCAGTCATTTGCATGAAAACAGGATTATTGAAGAACAGTTTATCATGCCAATGATTTCATTCAATTTTGTAAGTCCTATCGTTTATTTTTTATTTAGTTTTAATTAACATATTATTTTTTAATAAGTAAGAAATGTTTGTTAAATCTGAGTTAACACATTTTTTCACTCTGGTAGGCTATGCCTGAAATCAGGCATGGTGCCTGAATACTATCAGCCCTGCAAGGGCACACATACACAAACATATCAACACCAACATCACAAACATACAGACCCAATACCAAGGGAGATATTAATTGTGCGCCATTACAGTGGATTCGGTTATGACATTTTACATGTTAAGCAGTGTGGATAAAAAGCAACAAGGCGCAAGGGAATCATAGTGCATGAAAGTGCAGTGCAATTAACGTTACATTGCAAATTCAAAATCTTATTCAAGTAGGGTACAACCTAATAGGACCTTAAATGTTTGCATAATCAAGAGACCCTAATAATAGTAACAAAAGTTACTCGTTCCTTCATCTGAATGAGAAGGCTAGGTGAATAACGCAAAAATTGCCCGAGATGCTGAACTCCAATGCTCTAGTCTGGAAAAGGCTTTCAAGACATCTTTGTCTGGTAGAGCTTATTAATTATTTAGCCAATATAAATTCATTTCTATTAACGTTTGCGAAGGCTACTCATAGTGACACTCGACTACTTAAATGGTCTTTACATTAGGCCTACCTGCAGCGAAGTGAAGAGGGGTGGATTTTCTACCGGCTATGTCGCGGCTATTCACATTCTCCAGCTTGATGAGCTTTTTAACTCGCTCCAGATCTCCGTTTCGACAGGCCTCGAATAGATCCCGGCCACCTTCCACAGCCCCGGATGTTTCCACCGCGTGAGATACGGCAACCCCACCAGCGAAGCTGCAGACCCCCGATAACCTACGGAGGGACATTGAGCCCTTTACACTCATAATAAGTTGTCCCGCTAAATTGCAGTGTGTTTCCAGGCCGGTGTTATGGGCGTTCTCACATCACGGACTGCTATCACTAGCAGTTTTTATCCGACATCACCCTGCCATTGCAAGACAACAAATTGGTTTGCTGGCGTCCTTTCGCACGAGCTGTCAAATCCTTCTGTGTTGGGAGAGCGCTGTTCTCAAATCGTTGAACCCCGACTTTTTGCTTTGTCTGTCGTCACCGGACAAAATCCACATGAAATAGGTTTGAATTTAATGAGACACGTATTGAAAGGCAAATGTCAAACGTTAACACTATCTCCCAATAGTACCTTGGTGTAATCTCTGTTGACGCCTTATTACTTCCACTCCCGAGACAGCCAGGCTGAACAGCAGCAGCAACGTAGAATCCGCAGATAGAGAAGTTGGCCAACTCGGTTTCTCCAGTTCTGCCTTTTCATTGGCTCAGAAGCTGTCATGTGATTCAAAGGTGCCATGTTGTTACCAAGTCAGACAAAGCACTGGCATGTGTGAAATGACTGGTTTAAGCTATGGGTTTAAGTCATCGCCCCCCCCCCCCCCAATGCAATTCATGCGTCAACCTGTTTATATTGCACGTCAATTGAAGATGGAGGGCAAAAAGTGTCAAAACATGTGAACTGATGTGTAGACATGCTAATTACATATAGATAAGAAATTTAAGGGTTGACATGTTTAATGTTGTGCCATACTTGTCTGCATGGGATAGTGGGAAACGCAATTTCGATTCCTTTGTAGGCTATGTGTAGTACATGTAAAGAAATTGACAAATAAACTGACTTGACTTGACTTGACAAGTCAATTTAAAGTTTTTCCCATTGTGTGTGTTGAAATACTGTACAGCCAGCCTTTGGAGAGCTGCTCTAAAGCAAGTGGGAAGCTAGGCTATTGGAAATCACAGCTGTAGCTATGGTGTAGGCCTACAAAGTATACTTAAAGTTTTACATGTATAAAGTTAAAGGTGGACTATGAGATCCTGCATGATTTCACTTCTGTTCACGTCCCACCTAAACACCGAAACGCTTCTCTCAAATACCTAATTAATTTTGCTCATTGCCCCCTACCCATATGTGCATGCTCACTAACCCCCCCACCCCCTCCCCTAACCCCTGAAACGTGGTTTGTTATGTTTTGGTGTACAGCCTGTGCCCCTAGTGTTTGTTTGAGGCTTCCAGCTCCCCCAGTGTCTCCACAGACCAGACTTTTTCACAATGTATTTGGGGGGCAGGCAGCAAGCTTATCACTGAAATGACGACTCTGATATAACAAGAAATCTGGGGCCTGATTCACAAAACCTTCTTAATTAAAAAAATGTCCTAAGTGGAATTTTTTTCTTAATTTTTGTCTTATGACAAAAGTGAAGAAGATTTGATATCCACAGATAAAATCCTCATGTTTCTTCTTAACTTTCTTATGTTTTGTTTTGGCCCTCAACTGCACCAGCAGATCTCTGACATGCCTCACACAGTTGCCATTTTTGAAACTGCTTACATTCTACTCGTTGACTGCATCATCTTAACCTATAGGCTACTGTACCCATAGACTTATAGAATACTATATTATATATATACTATTCCATAAGTCTATGACTGTACCTATATGCTGCTAAATCTGTACTGTACTGTATACAGTATGTGTTCTATAGCGCACATTTATTATGCTATTAGGCTACTTGAACTGAAACAAATTAATAACAATATTGCAACAAACACAACTTATTGGTGTATATTTATTGGCGAATGTGATGTACAGTAGGCCTACACATGCTTAGATTAAATTATGGATTATTTAAAATTTTTACATTTAACATGAAAGAAGATGCCTTTACTCATGATAGGAGAGTGGAAAATGACAGGAAAGATTAGGAAATGACCTCTGGTCAGACTCGAATCCCAGATTTAAAGGACAACGCACTAGCCCGCTGCGCTTGCCTGGTTGACACGAGAATTCCAATGCCAGCATTGGGTCTGGCCAAGCATATGACAAAACCTGGTTCTCAAATATAAAAAAGTGTGTGGTTCAAATTTGAAGCACCCGCCCCCCTCAAATCTCTCGGTCTGCTGGTCGAAGCCAGAAAAGGCTTTGTCGCCGTTCCACTGCGTCACTTACTTGAACACGCCTCTACCTAGAGCCGTTGGAGATGCTGAACGTTGATTGGCTGCTGAAAAATAGGGTGGCGTTCCCGTGGCTGCCGGAGATCGAAACTTACGTTGATTGGCCGATAACGGCCGATAACGTCACGGAATGGGCGGGCCCAGGCTACCGCTGAGCCACAGCGCTCCCATTTTGTCCTATTATAAGTTTTTTTTGTACTCCATCTTTAGAGGTCACTGTTCTAAATTACTGTAGGAGAAGTTCAGTCCTCTGGGTAACTTGCGATCCATTTGAAAGTACACCTGAGCACACCTGAACCCTGACAAAAGGTCTTGTGAAGCTGTGTATACATGTAAAAGTATATCAACAAAACACAAAAAATGAATTTCCTGCACTGTGGTATTTTGGAGAATCCCAAAAAGACCTTTGGTTCTACTTACAACTGTGTAGAAGCATACTGTATCTTGATCTGAAATGAAAGACTTTTTTGGTTTGTAAAGCACAGCAGGTGTTCTGACATGTAGCCTAATAAAACATGTAATGAGGTAAATCACACAAAATTCTCTCTCTTTTTTGCAATTGCAAGCAACAGACACAACTGACACTTGTATCAGTGTCTAAAGTGATACAGTATTTACCCTGATCAAACATGGTACCAAGGACTTGATAACTGTACAAATGAGCTGGCTAACTTTAAAGTAAGGTACATCTGCACCTCTGCAGATGTCTAAGATTACCCAAATTGTTCAGGTACAGACACGGCATGATGGCGCTACCAATTAAAGGTGCGATCAAAAGAGGCACGCTGAGGGAGCACATCTTTCTCTGCGCACTCACGGGAATAATGTTCAGGAAGCCATACACTACGAGTGGAGGGAGATAGGACACTATGGTCATGATCAGGCTGTTGGTGATGGTCTGCAGCGCTCTCTGCTTCTGTGGGTGGACTTCGCTCCTCCCGGAAAGATCAGGTTTTCTCAGAGTGTGGAGGATAGCAAGATCACAGGCAGCAATAGTGGGAAGACACAGGAGAAACGGAATCACTGGGTAGGACGAGGTGAATAGAGATCTATCAGAGATCATCAATATCCCATATAAAAAAGTGAAAGACCAAGTGACTGCACATACGACCCAACGGTAACTCGAATGCTTAATTTTCATGTAGGTAATCGGGTGAACCACTGCCATGTAACAGTCCACACAAATGCAGGCCATAAGTAGAGGCCTTCCACTTATGTTGAAACAGTACAGAATGTCAGCTATATAGGAATAAAAGTCATCAGTCCAGACCAAATAGTTAAATACCCCTGGTAATGAGAAGATGTTGAAGATGAGGTCCATGATGGTGAGGTTGAGCATGTAGACGTCGTTGGACAAGCCGCTGCGCTGCCTCTGAACGAGCGCCCACAGAAGCCACACGCTGGCAGGTAGGCCCACACATGAAGTAAGAACACTGATGACTGCCCACACGATAGGACCTGTGGGCATCTTAGTGCAGTAGTAGTCAAAAGCCTCTGTACTGTTGGTGATGCTGGTGATGTTTGAGCGTACAGACAAGCTGTTCAACACATAACCTGAAAGTAGGCTATAGATTAATTAATTGTCTAAATAATAGAAAACATCAAAACACAGACACAAGTATACCTTGACTGAGATATGAGAATAAGCCTGTGTCAGCTTCTGTGTAGATACAGTAATTATGCTTGAGGAACAAAGTGACCATATGTATCTGTACTCAAATCAATAACAACCGACGAGGTATGCTGCTATGGCCTACGTAAGCTAGGATGTGAATAGAACAGAATGCGTCGTGGAATTACTCTCCTCTGCACCTTGTTGCAACTCATGCGTGTAAGGAATGTTTTTTTTTTTTTTTTTAATAAAAACATACAATAGTTTAATAGTTTTATAGTTTTAATAGTTTTAAAGAAACCGGTTCAGTAGCTCTAACACTTTTTTTCCAACAACGGTGATTCCACTGTTGCTTGCAAATTTAAACGCCAACCGTCTATTCTTATCAACAACAGCAACAGCAAAGTTCAATAACTTTGTTCAATCAAAGTTAAATATTTGGTTAACATGGTATTTTAGTTACAGACAAGAAAAATCAAGAGTGATTGATGTGTATCGAGAGTAATGGTATACACAGGCTTTCACTGTGGAATGGCTATAGTGTTTCCCACTCATTGCCTGAAACATCAAGGTGTCCTTGAGCAAGATACTCAATTGCTCCTGGTAAGCAGCTCTGTCATCATTGCTAAATCAAGTCTATTTTCGTGGAGGAACGGTCGGTGAAAACTCAATTAAAGCTCAACTAAAAACAGGCTCATCATTTACAGTAAACCAACATTTTGCTAACTGACAACCGTTTACTCACCCATTTCCTCAGATGGCGTCCTACTTGGTTGGTGAAATGTAAAGGTAGGCTACTTTGTTTAATGCTGACAGTCTATGACAAGGACAACAGGTGTTGAGCACCTGTGTTATTATGAGCACATGATTTGAATGTTGGATCATTCCGTGTGTAATCTACAAGGCTCAAGTGTCTCAAGTGAAAAAAAATCACAGGTGTTTGTACACCCAACCTATGCATACATCTTTAATATTAAGTCTGTATCATGAATTGTTCCAAAACAACAGCCCTTTGAAATTTCCCCTTATTTTTTACTATTCTGCGAGCAAGCGTTTTGTTCAACTTCCAACATTACTGACTTTTTTATAGGTTATTTCACACACATCAGTGAAACTATGTAAATAGAAAAACATTTTCCTGTAGAATTAAAAAATCAGATCAGATCAAACGTATCTTGTGTAATTCTCCCCCTCCAAAAACAAAATTGCATATGTGAAAGGACGCCACCACTTTTGAGTCGCACAAATTTATCAGATGTTTTTTTTTTCCCAGTCATATACGAATTATAAGGTCATATACTGTTTGTTGTTGTTGTTGCTATTGTTTTCATATGCTCAGAGTATTTTCTTTTTCATTAGACTAGACTAGATTTTCAAAAGGGATGTTTTCATCTTCATCTTTCATGTTACCATGTGAACAGTCAACGGGATCATTTTGAATTTTACCATGCATCATTCTGTATGTGAGGATCATTTGTTACATTCCCAGATACAGTGATTGTAGTTGTGAAAGCAGGGTCACTCTTCTCCTCCTCAGTCGCAGGATTAACAATGCTCCTCCACTGTTCGTACTTTTTCTTACTGGATATTTCAATGCATTCTCAAACATCCTCTCTGCTATTTTCACATAGAAACTCTACTTCATCCTGGTGTTAAATATGACAAAGTTGAGATTAGATCATGTTCACACACACATTTTATAATCTGGCATATTCCAGGAGTGTTAGATGTTCTCATATTTTTGTCTTTGCTTACCACCAAGTGTCCTGGCACTGGTTCATTTCCGTGGTTTTGCTTCTGTAGTCCACAAGACCCCATTAGTGATGTTTCCCTTGATAATGAAAGCACATTAATGTTATGATTCAATATTCATTATTTTCTGAGTATTACTAATGCAACTGCAAATGTATCAAGTTCTACAACACCTTTTTTCAGTGCCCATATATGGCTCTTAAACATGTTGATTTCCTGTTTTTGAAATAGAAAATATACTAGCCTACTGTACAACTGAGACGATTTCTAGAGAATTGTTTGGACCTGAAAATCTTCTCTAAAACAGCAATGGGTCTTATTAGAAAGGTTTTTGCACCTATAAGAATGTGTCTTAAAATCCTCAGTCAGTGGGCTTCAGCAGCTCAGACACAGCTTTGGTCACATGCCCAGATCCACCACCAGTGCTCTGTTCCAAGTCAACAATACGATGGTTGGTGACCTCATTTTTAAAATGCTCCTCTGTGACATGCTGATGTGTCTCTATCTCACAGGTTGGAACAATGATCACCTCTACCTGGGGGTTTGAGTTGCCACTGAGTCTTTGATGCTGCACGTGTAGTTTTCAGGAGTTTTCTATCTCAGGGGCTGGTTCAGAGGTTGCCATAAGCTTTGCAGATACCACATGGTGATCAGATGGGGTGGCAGGTGAGCTGGTTTGACATCCATCTGGAGCAGCAGAGGCTGCAGTGGACCCTCACAGTCAGTGGGTTTCACCAGCTCAGACACGGCTTTGGTTTCATCCTCAAATCCACCACCAGTGCTCTGTTCCAAGTCATCTCCATGATGGTTGGTGACCTCGTTGCCAAAGATCTCCTTGGTGATATGCTGATGTGTCTCCATCTTACAAGTTGGCAGAATGGACTCGGCAGTCACAGGTCTGATTGTTCCTTGGGGTCTGAGTTGCAGGTGTAGTTTGCAGGGTTACTTTCTCAGGAGCTGGATCATATTGCCATAACCTCTGCAGTTTCCACAGAATGGATTCAGCAGCACCTCTAGGACAGATCAAGTGAACCTTTGGGCCAGCATCCTTCTCAAGGCAATCAGTAAGGTCACTCTTAAAATTGTCATTGAAATCAAAATTGTCATTGAAAGACTTAAAGGCATACTATGCAAGTGTGTGAATTTTCAACTCCGGAGCTCCCCCTAAAGGATTACTCTTTAGACCAAAGCATACTAACCAGCAAAGATAATTTTTGTAGAGTTACATTGACTGATAAGGTAATTAGTACGATTTCAGCTTCATTCTGGCTCACTGGCATTGCATAGCGTGTTAAAGTCAGGAATGGGTTGACAGTGGAAAAATAGCCTTCATTCGCCCCGGAATGAACTATTTAACCATCAAAGTCACTATGCTAATATATTAACCTAAACGTTGCATATGTAACTTTAATTGCCAGAGATGGAATTTGATGCATTTCCCTCTCAAGAGCTGAAGTTGTGGCCTCCGTTCCACAGTGTCTTTGTGATCGTTTTACTTGAGTAATTGCATCAGCTAATGCATGACAGCCTGGAGTACTGTATTCCTAGGCTTGACCGATGTGGTATCAGAGTGTGGTATCAGAGTAAAAAGTAAAATCTTCAGCCTTCTTATCATAATTTTTCTATTTCTTAGCAAGGAGTTCAGAAACACTGTAGTCACTCAATCCCGGTCCACCCCAGAGAATGAACGAACGATTGAATGAATGAATGAATGAACAAACATACAAATAAATAAATAAACAAATAGGGCTCTTCCACACATGTTTGTGGATGGAAAAAAGTTTTAAGTAACTGACACTTTCCAAAAGGAAAAATAACACAACAGTCCTTATGTTTGTTACATGGTGTATCCAGCCTATGTGTGGAGACCTAATATATGCGCATTGTAACTACTAGTTCACATTCTAATGTTCATTTCAATTTGATGGCATTTGGTTTCCAGGTGATGTGAAATGATGTGGGCCATGTGCACATCCACTCCACTTTTCAGTGCTGTTTTGTTTCTCTTTATGTTTTGTGTAGGCCTACATTGTCATGTTGGCCTCTTCATATACAGTATTTTGTATACAACTGACCTTGTGACCCATGCAGCCTGTGAGCCTGTGGGCCACTGGACACAATATACAATTTACATGACCTTATGTTACAGTGCACTCCATAATTACAGGCAGCCCCTTATTTCGTGCACTCATTTTAGCTATTCTTCTTAGTTTGTGCACTTCAAATACTTTTGGAAATATTTTTGTCTCAAATAGTTCTACGTAGCTACAGTATATCATTGTGAATTCAAATATTTACATTTCATTCCAGACCCTCTCTAGCAGAGCTTTTCTTGCAGAACTACAGTAGCCTATAGTTAAACAAGCAAGGCAACCTCTGTTGTGATGTTTGTTTGTTTATTTATTTAGATGCGATCTTAAAGCATCCCCATTTAAAGGCTGAGCGTGCCTCTTTTGCCCTCTGCCCCACCAGCTCCACTGCTGGACAGGCCACTGGTAAAAGGCCATTGATCTTTTTGGACCTCAACAGTGTGCAGCGCTACCTGGAAGGCAATGTTGAGGGCCAAAACACAAATCTAGGGTTAGGGTGAGGGTTAGGGTTTGGGACAGGGTAGGGCCTTGCAGGCAGGACTGCCTGGAAGGTTCCGTTGAGGGCAAAAAACACCATAGAGCCTAAAACCTGTAGTGCTGATTTGAACTGCGGGATAAAAAATATGTTCCACGCATGATAGGCCTATTTCACGCCGCCATTTTTATTTCAACTCTGAGTAATTCCACTTCCTGTGAGGCTACTTCCTATGTAAACAATGGCGACGGCCACTTCAGCCTCCATCTGTAGTAATAGGCGAGGAGTCTCGGCGGAAGTAAAGATACTCACAGTGACCTCTAAATCGGAAGTCGGCCATTTTTATGTGAGATAGGCCCATTTTGCGTGTGGAGTCATCTATCTTAATGTTGGTATTGAATTAACACTTTATTATTAAGTGAATTTGAACTATAGCAGTCCTTCCAGTTTTGTGCGATCGCATGAATTCCTGTGTAATGTGAAGCTTACTGTAGGCCTATGTACTGATAGTTGTGGGTTTCCTTGATCTAGCTGATCTATAATTAGGCCTACTTGTAGGCTCTGCACAGAAAGACACATAACAATTTTGTGCTGCCTTAAACCGGTCTAATATTTTTTAAACTGAATTATTAAAGCAGCATTGTAATCATGGGATCTTGTCAGATGGAATGAAAATCAGGCCATCTGACAAACAAACAAACAAACTTACACAAAAGAAAAAATAATTGGAAAGATCCAGAGTTTAGTGAAAGACATTATGAAGGCTCTGTGATTGTGTGACTGTTTTAATTCCAAAAGCACTGGGTCTCAGTCTCCTGTCCTTATGGCATAGAAAACCTGTGAGGTGAGGAGAATGCATGAGTATGTATGCCAATGAATATGGAAGATCTTTTGATTGTGTAGAGAGGAAGTTACTTCATTGTGTACTGCAATCACTTTCAAAATACTACAGAGCATAGTAGCCTTTCCTCCCAGACTAGAGGTTACCAGGTTGCCAAAATCAGATAGGTGAAGGGTGGCCAAAACACATAATATACACATTGTAAACATATAATGACAACATCAAAACAAGTTGAGGGCTGCAAATTCACTGTAGTAATGGCGATATTCAGGCTGGATTACTGTTGTCAGTTAGCCTGGCAAGCCAAACTCTACACATGAATTGTATAGTCTGGAATCGGACCGTTCACAGCGCTAAAGCCTGTGGGATCAAGTTATCATTCAAACTGTTTCTACACGTAATAGGCCAGCTCTACTGACCAATCAGAGTTATCAGGCAGCCCTTTCATCCAATAGACAGCCCTTTCGCCATCGTGCTAAGCCCGCCCCAATGACTCGCTACACAGATAGAGCGTTCTGACTGGTCAGTCCTTGGTCGAGACAGGCCAGGATTTGCCTTTACCGTGCGAGACTAGACCAAGTAGCTAGGCAAGAATATATTGTGATATATCAGGGTCATTTTATGATTCATTTACATTTATTTCTTACATACGGTTCCTTTAACACGGAGGGTTCTGTTTTACAGAAGGAGGGCTTTAACATGCAGCAGGGGTGATAATGAAGTGGTGTTGATGTAGTGTTATCTGTAATAGGCCTATATCGAGCACAACACTTAAAGGTTAAATATGAACAAACAATTTTTTCAGTTAAGCACCATAGATAGTATGGCATTTTGCAAACATCTCATGTCATCATGATGAATAAGTTTTAAGTTGTGGGGACTATTTGGTGGCTATTTTTCCTCATTTCATAGTCTCCTATTTAATGGTTTAAAAAATAAATAAATAAAAAAGAGTCATATTATGTAAACTTAATGGGTTATATTTGTGAGTGAAATGAACTGTCTGAAACTGGATTGCGTCATTGAACTCAAACTCTTTTGACTAATGACAGCTTCATGTTTCTCAAAAGTCCAGAACCATAGAGCTTTCACACAGTTCGAGCCAACAGGTATTTCAATAACTCAACTATTATTTCAATAACAATTAATAACTCTTTGATCGGTCATCTCCGCATGCTTTGCATTCTCTCTGTCAACTTTGAACGTTATGGTAACGTCTTGGTCATTTTGAATGACCGAAACAAGATGTTTTTGAGCCTGAGGAATTAATGCATCTCGTCTGGGTATTTAAACCAAATTTCATTATGCATTCAATGCCATTTTTCTTCCCTGTACTAATGATGTTTATATAAATGTGTCCAGGTTTCACTATGCAGTCTGTGTTTTCGAATGAAGCCGCAAACAAGACGGATGATTTAGACAACTTCTGTACTGAGTTGTACGTGGGTCCTTTGATTTGGGGCATTGTGACTGTGTCCTCTGCATCTGTGGGTGTACCTGCCAGCGTGTGGCTTCTTTGGGTGCTTGTTCAAAGGCAGCGCCGAGGCTTTTCCAACGACATCTACATGCTCAACCTCACCATCATGGACATGTACTTCACTCTCTTCATGATTCCAGATGTTCTGAATTACTGGATTTTCAGAGACAGGATCATTTTAAAGATAAGTGATACCATCTTTTGTTTTGCTGTGGTCGGACGACCTCTGCTCATGTCCTGCGTCTGTGTGGACTGCTACATAGCTGTGGTACACCCGACTCAGTACATGGTACTGAAGCACTCCAGACACCGAACTGTATTCTCAGTACTGGTGTGGGGCTTGACATTGGGCTATGGCCTGCTCTCTGCACTGAGAAGGGAAATTTTCGCCACATCTTTCATAGCAATGCCATATCTCTTCACCGTGCCAACCATCATCTACTGTGATGTCATGATCCTCCTTGCCCTAAGAAAGCCACATCCTTCTGGAAGGAGTGATGTCCACCCCCTGAAACAGAGAGCCGTGCAGACCATCACCAACAGCCTTGTGATGACCTTTGTGTCTTACCTTCCACCGCTGATTGTTATAGGTCTCCTAAGCTTTTTACCCCTGAGTACAGAGGAAAAGATCTGCAGCATCAGTTTGCCCTTTTTGATTGCACCGATACTAGGAAGTACTATCATGCCTCTCTTGTCTGTGAAAAATCTAGGGAGGCTGAAGTGTGGGAGGATGTGAAAGTATAGAGGTAGACTTACTGTCTTCAAAAAAAGTAAAAGTCTAACCACCTGTAGACAACAATTAACTGATAGTTAAAAAGCTAAATAGCCAAGAGTTGTGGTCATTAGGATTACTAGAATCATTAGGATTTTTATGGCAAATTAACAATTTAATGTGAACAGAAGGGATTGGACGGATTAGCCCTAGTGTGTACAGAGCCCCAAACTTCATCTCACATCTCACATCTCACCATCTTTCATCAGTATGGTTGTTTTAGAATTTAGATTTTGACATAGCCTATGTGTTTGTGACAATGCCTACACCTTTTAACTGTCTATGAATGTAAAGAGAAAATAAATTGGATTTGACTTTGCCATGCCGCTGCTGAAATGATTCTGGTGTACATGTCTCTAAGAAAAGACAAATGACGGCAATCCATAACACTCTAAGTAGCATATTCAAATCAAAATGACTGTACGCAGTCCATATTTTTTTCAATATAGCCTTACCGGGACTCCCAAAACATATCTGAAGTAATTTGCCATTTAAATCTACTGTGACGTGAGATTTCGACTACAGTAGAAAGTCCCCCTTTCATCAGACTTCCTCCCAAAGTCTCGCCTCAAGAGAACAGGAACAAGCACAGAATGGAGAGAAGGAGGGACAAGTGGCAGTTGAATTTGAAATCCGGTGCATCAGTTAAAATGATTCAGTCGTGTTTGTTCTACAGGTGACAAACATATTTTTTTTATTTTTGCATTAGAGCATGTAATGAATTGGTTACGAAGGGGATTTTAAGCGTTATAGTTAAAAATGCTTCAGGTAAACATCTTCTACCCTATACCTTTAAACAAAACATTAGTTTCTTCATTGGAGCCACTATATATTTCAGACTCTATGCACAGCATTCAATTTTCATTTGCCTTCTCTGTTGTTTGAAAAAATAGTGCACAAATATTGGGTGTCATTTTTGAGCAATCAGATGGCTCATCTAAAAACCTGTGTTATTGCTATAGTGTTATCATTAGGCTATGTTATTGTTAAGCATGAATATATCAAGCACAAACAAAATCTAGGTGAAACATAAACAAACTGAGCAATTATACACCATATAACATATATAACATAAGCTATATAACAGTTAAAAACAGTAGTATAGATTGTATGGCATATTAAGCCCATTCTCCACATCACCATTCTCGTAAAGCCTAGCCTATAATTTCATTTGATAAGAAAACCTTATTTATAGTCCAGGTTCTGTATGTGTCTAGGAATTGTGTTCCCAATCAAGTAGGCCAAGAATAATACACTAATTACATTGACGTCCTCTGTCATCACCCTGTCCTTGACCCTATCATCACCATCAATATCCACTGCACTCTCAGAAAACCTGACCAATCAAGACTAACATCTACAGAAATAGAGAACTCTGCAGAATGTCCCTACTCTGGAACAAAGTCTGCAGAAAAGCATTCCATTCCATCTGCAGTTTCTATGAGGGTGCTTCCCTAGGGCATTGGTTCTCAAACTGGGGTCCGGGGACCACCAGGGGTCCGCGGCACGGGGGGTCCATGAAAATGTTTGCTACAAAATAGCATCTAGCATTTAGCAGGACAAACAGATAAGCCTGTATGGTTAAATTTGAGTTTCAATTATGATGAGATGATTGAGGTGAAAATTGGGGACTTTTCCTGAATTTACCTCAGTAACGGGGGGACATTCCTATACCATCAATGTTTTAGCCTCAGAAATTGGGGACAATACGGTTTTCTTGAACTTCACTGGGACATATCACTAAAATCAGGGACCGTCCCCAGGAATCGGGTGGTCTGGTCATGGTGGTTTAAGAGGAGTCCTTGGACATTTTTGAACTTCATGAGAGGTCCCCGGGCCAAAAAAAGTTTGAGAACCCCTGCCCTAGGGGATAACCTCTTGGGCACTTGGCCTGCACAAAAACAACACAATTAAGTGTGATATGCATGACTTTTCTTTGAAGTGTGACATGCATTACTTTTCATAAGGTGGGCTATGGTAAGCTTTTATTATGGAAAAAAATGTAACCTAGCGGAGCCTATCCTGTAAGGACCAAAAATGGTGCACTTGCTGTAATGCACAGTAGCCTATACACATAGGCTACGTTAGTCCATTGCCTACATGATTCTGTAACTGAATAGCCCACTCTCATACCAAGACATGAATTTTCTGGCAATACATTAGGCCTATTGCTGGTTTGAGAAGAGAGAGAATTATGCTTTATTTCCCAAATCAGTCTCAACAGCGACACTAGCGCACCCACTGTTGGATATCGGCACATTCAACCATGTTAAGGCATGCGCAGTACATTGACACTTCCTGGTTTTAAAATTACAGGCGGAGTGCATCGCCAATTCTGCGACGCGATTGAAACATTGCAAAGGTGTAAATGAGGTATTTGCACGAATCACTCAAGACGACGTATACTTAGCTTATCAGAATATCGTAGGATAGGTGACATAATGTCGCGCATTTGCTGATTGTTGTTGTCGGGGACATGCTGGCCTGATATGCCGCTACTGCTTCCTCGCTGTGCCTGATCGACCTGGTCGTTGTACCTGATCGACTTGGTCGACCGACCGCCACAATGGGTCAGCTCTTCGCTCCTGTTACCAGTTTCATCGTGCTGGTAAGCACCGTCCTTCTGCTGTCGTCCTCCGTACATAGCTCACAGGGCGACAAGGAACCAGTGTACCGGGATTGCGTGAAGCAGTGTGTCCGGACCAACTGCACAGGGGCCCGGCTACGTGGTTTCCAGTCCACCCAGCCACCTTACATGGCGTTGACAGGTAAGAGTCTGTGTTTACATTGATGTGTTCACTGCAGAACCAAGCGAGCTGCGAGCACAGTGATTCAGCTTTGGAGCTGTCACTGAAATATCCAGCATGTTTTGTATTAATATAGTTAAAAATTTTAGCGCGATAAAGAGAGCGTATGGGACTTGGTAACTAGCCTGTAGAATTGGTACAGTAGCAAATGAGTGGTGACTTGATGAGATGATATCAATCTGTGATTCTGACACACAATTATCATTAAAAGCGTGAATAAAAATATAGCCTGTAACATGTAGAATACCGCACGTGTCATTGTTGTGTTCCGTCTGTGTTCTGTGTTACACATTAGGTAGGCTGTGTCATGTTAGCCTATGTGCCGACACCGTTTGACAGGGCATACTGGTTTTAGACTCTAGTCAATCAACTTCTGTAACAATGAAATACTGACAAAGAAATCACTTGACTTGTGAAGACGTCTTTTCGTTGTTGGGCCCAATCGGCGTCTCCTTGTAGGCTATTCATGTTGGGGCCTAGCCAGCTGTCTCGGTGTATCTCACTGATTTGCTTGAGGAAAAGGGGAGCCCTCCACCCGACCTTAACCCGTGTTCAGACTAACCTGCTTGTTTTGTTTTTTTGTTCTACATTTTTTTTGCTTTCTTTCTTTATTAATTTTCTGTGTCTTAAACGTTAGAATTGCAGCTTTTCCATGACACAAAAAGTTTTGTCAAGTAGGCTTTGTGAAGTAGGCTTTGTAAAGTAGTCTTACCTGTGTCATGACTAACAAGATATAGAACAATAAATGCAATGCATTAGACAAAAAATTACTTGGTTGAAACAATTTCTACTAATACAACAAAGTTGTGTTTGCGCGATAAAATAAATAAGCCCTTCTTCAGAGATTTCTAAGGTTTAGCCTGTTTCTCCAACACTTCCTTTAGGACAAAATAAAAGCATGATGAAATGATAAAAGGAACAGTAAAAATCCTATTTTAATGTGAAATTGAGCTCAGTTGTGTCCCGAGAAAGAGGCTCGGCAAAGTACAGATTGCATTTTGAATTTCCTTTTACTTTCCCCTAGGCTGGACATGTCGTGATGACTGCCGCTACCAGTGCATGTGGACTACAGTGGGTCTTTATCAGGCAGAAGGCTACAGAGTGCCTCAATTCCATGGAAAAGTCAGTGTCTAAAATTATTATTTTAATTGATCGCCTATTTATACGCCTATTTACACACATTTCCAGATCTACATGTCCGTATAATGTTTGTCTATGCATGTTTAACCCATAGATTTCTATAGGACACAAAAACAACCAAACCCTGCTGCCTATTCTAGAAAGGCTGTGCCTTTAGTCTGGACCCAATAGTGGCAATCTGTTCTGTTTTTGTTACTGTGTGGTATGCAGTAGGTTGGCTATTATTTGTAATGCGTGTGCATTTCTGTGCCCCCGACTCCCCACCATGCACACACACATACTACACACACACACACACACACACACACACACACACATTTACACACCTTTCTCTCTGTGTCCCTGTGTGCAGTGGCCATTTGCTCGTTTCCTGTGTTTTGAGGAGCCTGCGTCAGCGCTGGCATCTCTGCTCAATGGCCTGGCCTGCCTGTTGATGCTGCTGCGCTACCGGAGCGCTGTGCCTCGCCAGAGCCCCATGTACCACACCATCAATGCCTTCTCTCTGGTCAGTGTGTGTGTGTGTGTGCGTGTGTGTGTGTGTGTGTGTGTGTGTGTGTGTGTGTGTGTGTTTGTCTATATACCTGTGTCTGTGTGTGTCTGTGTGTGTCCGTGTGCGTGTCAATCTGTGTACATGTGTGTGTGTTTTTATACAAGCAAAAAGAACACATGAAATTCAAAATAAAAGATGAAAATACAAAACAGTAATATCGTAATTATATGAAATAGAATAGAACTAGCCAGAGCCATAACTAGCTATGAGCTGTGGATGTGTGTTTATCCCTTTGTTTATTTTTCTATTTATTTGCATCTGGATTTTGAGTTTCAGTGCAAGGAGCCCCAACTGTACCTCTCTTCCATGATGACAAATAGAGAACTATAAAGTTCTGGTCCTAAATAGAACAGTTTGAAAGAGGGGGACAGAGGCTCTTTCTTTTCCCTAATAGACAGAAAATGAGGGCTTCAAAAAAGCCTGCCCAGTGCTTCTAGAAATAGAGTAAAGTTTTTAAAATGTGTGTGTGTGTGTTTGTGCGCATGTCTCTCTCTCTCTCTCTCTCTCTCTCTCTCTCTCTCTCTCTCTCTCTCTCTCTCTCTCTGTCTCTCTCTCTTTCTTTCCTACCCTACAGGTCTCCCTCAATGCTTGGTTCTGGTCTACTGTGTTCCACACCAGAGACACGTACTTAACTGAGGTAAGTGGTAGTCGGAACCCCCCTCTGTGTTTCAGCACTGAGCTTCTGTAGAATCACTATTGTATACTCAATGAAGTGTGCTGAACTGAAAGCCTCAGGTGCATTTACATTTGTCCGAGAGTAATATGTTGCGCTCAAACTTTCTCAAATTCAGTTGTTTTTCTTTTAACTTTCCAAATGGTTCCCATTACACTGTTACAAATCTTATGAGATTTAACATGCTCTTGAGTATTTTGTTTGCTCAATTAAAGTGCAGCTCTGGTTTTAGATTCATAGTACTGTAGATACTCCTCTGGTCAGTCCCAGCTTATTTCAGGGTAGTGTAATAGCTTATACCTATAGTTACATACATTTATTACACTGTTTCCAGAGCAATATGTCAAATAACTATCATAGTCAGTAAATGTCATTAATATAGTTGTGTCTTTGATTGTGGTTGTGAGTATGTACTTTTGAGTAAACAAATCATCACATACAGTAATATCTAATGTTTTGTTTCCCCTTTCATGGGAAGTTATTGCTTACTTTACCAGTTATGCATGTGTTCTGATATGGTAGGGCTAGTTCATTCATGATGTCATTTCCTGTGTTTGGTGTCCTGCAGAAGATGGACTACTTCTGTGCATCCGCGGTCATTCTCTACTCCATCTACATGTGCTGTGTCAGGTAGGCAGCCATCCCACCTTACCCCACCTTGAGCTGATAAGTAAACATGAGGCAACTTTTTAAGCCTTGTTCCGAGGCTGCCAGTGCTGTTGACTGATTCCTACTGTCCTGATTGGACACCTGTGACGATGAAGTTAACGACTTTTGATAGAAGACCTCCACTCGTAAAATTGGGCTTGCTTAAGATGGCTGACTTGGTGGCTGGCTGAGTGGGACTTTTTAAGTGGGTAAAAGTCCATAATGGCGTCCGATTCTTAGTAAGCCAGCCAGTGCTGGTGCCACTGGTGCCAAAACCACAGTCGGCTGCCTCACAACTTTTTTTGTTAGAAAAATCGCCCAGTGAATTATCAGCTTTATGCCCAGTGAATGTGAATGTTTGTGTGCTCCTGTAGGACACTGGGGCTGCGTAGACCGGGTGTTTCCAGTATGGTGGGAGCTCTGCTCATCCTGGCCTTCACATCCCATGTCTCCTATCTCACGTTTGTCAGCTTTGACTATGGATACAACATGGCCGCCAACGCCACCATCGGTGAGTGGACCCACACCAAGCTCTGTCTAGAACATTCTACTGTATACCCTTATCCGTTCAGTCATTCTTTGCACGTTCAAAACATTCTGTGAAGTTTTGTAACTGTGTAGGAGCTCGTAAATGAACCGGACAGACAAGCACACAGCTGTGCTGTGGTGTTCCAAATATTTAAAAAATAAAAAAATAAAAAAAAGGGAATGAAAAGAATCTTGCTCAAAATCTTTTTTTCTCTAGCCAGGTGTCTACAGTACATATGCGCTCCTTTTTTATGTTTGTTCATGACTACTATTGGTTGCTACCAATGTTGTTATGGTAATACATACATTTGCTGCCACATACATTTTCTTCTCCCTCTCTCTTTTGTTCTCTCCTTCTTTTCTTGTGTGTGCTCTCTCTCTCTCTCTCTCTCTCTCTCTCTCCATCTCTCTCTTTCTTTCCATCCCTCCCTCCTTGTCTACTTCTCTCCATATCCTGTGCAGGCATGGTGAACCTGCTGTGGTGGCTGTGCTGGTGCTGGCAGAATCGGCGCACGCTCCCCTACTGGTGGAAGTGTGGGCTGGTGGTGGTGCTGCTGCATGGCCTGGCCCTGCTGGAGCTGCTCGACTTCCCCCCGCTCTTCTGGGTGCTGGACGCACACGCCGTCTGGCACCTCAGCACCGTACCCGTCCACTTCCTCTTCTACAGGTCTGTGTTTTGTGTGTGTACGTGTGTTTGTGTATGTGTGTGTGTGTGTGTGTTTGTTAATCAGTGTCAACTTGAATGAAAAGTCACTGATTAACCGATTGATTTATTGATTTATTGATTTATGGATTGTCCTTTCTTTCCTCTCTTTCCTTCTTCTTGTTTCTATAGTTTCCTCATTGATGACAGTCTGCACCTCCTCAACACAGAGAAGACAGGAGTCAAACTCGAGTAGGGGGAGTCTTCACCGGCACCTTGCCCCCTCCTCACACACACCCAGTCAGGCAAGCGGATGCCGGGATGGGAGGGCCCTCAGTCTCCATGGCGACCTGCATGACACTCCTCTCAGACAAAAATCCTGAGAAATGTTTCTCTCTCTCAACTCATGCATTTCTGCTTGGGAAGAAAAAGAAAAACTTTCTTGTTTATTTTTATTTTTATTTTTATTTTTTAGATTTCACGGTTTGTTTCACTTTTTTCAATTTTGAGTTTGAAACTTGATTGATGTTTGCATTCACTGAGCTTTGCCTTTAAGATAGGAAAAATAGGTTTGAATTTTGTTTGTTTGTTTGTTTGTTCATGTTTTCTTATGACAGAATCTTGTCATAGGCCTCACTCATGTTCAGCATGACTTCAGTCGGGTGTTGGTTTACGTGTTAACCACATTAACTCCCTCAGTCTTTGTTATGGCCCGATCTTTCTATTACTGAAAAGGGCCATTCCAGCTGTGTGCATTCCTGCTGCAAGACCTTGAGGTTTTTGGGTGTGCTTTGAGGTTTTGCTGTAGCCCTCCCTGTAACGTCACAACACCGTGAGGAATTTCTGCTCTTATCTTGTGATTGCACCCCTCACATCAAGGACCAGCCTTGGCCTTGACACGTAAAGTAGCACTACCCTTAAACAGGCAGCAGTGGGCAGCAGAGCTCTCTCGAAAAGTAAAGAGGCCTGGGTGTAACTGGATTCATCATCTCCTGTTATACTTAGTACTTAGCGCCATGTAGCGGTTGTAGGCTATAATGCTAACAGATTGCCGTATGCCTCCTTGGGCTAATACAACGCTAATGGGGCAAAATAACTGTTCAGGGAAACAGATTGGAGAATTAGCAGGGTTTATCTGTGAGTCAGCAAGTGTCTCGTGTTCCTCAGCATACAGAAACTTCACCACTAATTACTTTTTTTTTATTTATTTTTTTGACCAGATTGAACAATTGTTGTGGGGGTTTTGTGTTTGTTTTATTATCTGATGGCTGCTTGGTATAGTTGTGGTTATGGCTTAATTGTTGAGGTCCGTACTTTTGTAATGCTGTTTTTTTTTCTTTTACCGTCTTATTACATACAACCGCAGTGTGCTTTGTCTCTCGTGCTTCGGATTGAGTTTCTGCTCATCAGCTCTTTGTTGCACTTCTTCCCTGTACATTTTTTTTTCTTTTTGGCAGAATGTTTCATTTGCGACATAAACCAGTCTTATTTTCTTCATGTGTCTACCAGGTTTGCCTTCTCTAGTAACAGGGTGGTAGTTATTGAGTCTGCCTGGGGTCTGATTCTTTTATGGGTCAGTCCTGTGAGGTTTTGAGAAACTTCTGCACACCTCCTTCGCACAGGTGCGTCGGAGAAGGTCCGTAAGGTTACCAACTTCAAGTCAAGCAAGCTCCCGCACACTGTCCTCATTTGCGATTAAAATTTATTTTGCAAAATAAATTTTAATCGCAAATGAGGACAGTGTGCGGGAGCTTGCTTGACTTGAAATGGGTCAGACCTGTAGCAGTGTTAGCCAGTATCTGGGGTGAGGACGTGAGCATGTTAAAGATGTATCAGAGTGTAAGGGAGAAGAGAGAGGGGGAGAAAATGAAGATTTAGGACGCTGTTCCCCCCAAAGCCTTGTGTTGTACTTTTAGTCCAAGTTGGCGATAGAGATAGAATGTGATTGTGTGTGTGTGTGTGTGTGCGCTTGTATGTATCTGTGTGTTTTTCACTGGCTTTTGCAATGTGCATTTTTTTGTACACAGGCATCTTTGTGCAAGCTGCCTGCTTTCTCAGCTAATGCTAAACGCTTTATGTCTCACTGAACAGAATGTCCACACGAAACACTCAATGTCTGCCTTACTTTTCCTGTCTTGCCTTGTCTAAAACTTTATTTCGTCATCAGTTTTGTGTGTGTGTGTGCACATGTGTGTGTGTGTGTGTGTGTGTGTGTGTGTGTTTCTGTTAGGGAGAGTGAAAGAGAGAGTGATTGCTTTCAGAGCTTGCCACCAAGTTTTACTTGATATTATAAGTGTCACTTTTTATTTTCTAAATGCTAACTGCCATCACACAGTACTGTGTTTTCTTGTCTGCCTTTGTTCACCTGTCTGTCTACCTGATTCAGTTTTGTGAGGGTCACTCCCAGCCTTGCACAAAGAAAAACAGTAGCTTCTGCTCAACAGTTTCTCCTGTCAAAAGAGTGTATGTGAACTGTTAACTAAAGATGCAGTCCTGAGTTAAAGGAGAAATCCAGTGTAAATCCATCAATTGCCTTGTTGTTTGAGGTCACTGAATGCTGCCTGTAGGAAAAAGAACCAGAAAACTTGATTCAACATAGACTGAACAGCAAAAAAAATGGTAATTGAATAGGGCATAGAGAAATGAAACTGAAAGTGAGTTTCTGTGCCCCATTTAGTTAGTGTTGGCTGTCGAAGCACTATTTGGTGTATGTTCAAATGTATCAAATTTTCTAGCACTCTGTGACCTTGACCAACACGGCTATGGAGTGATTTACATGAGTATCTCCTTTAAAGTTGGAAGCGATTGAAGTAGCCTGTTAACCTTGACAATCTTTTTGTGGTGAAGTCTTTTGTCAATGGAACATATACTATACATTGGTCCTTAGCTGAGTCTTATACCATATTAGTGCTGTAACTGTGTTGTGTGTGTGTGTGTGTGTGTGTGTGTGTGTGTGTGTGTGTGTGTGTGTGTGTGTATGTGTGCGTGCGTGCGTGCGTGCGTGCGTGTGTGTGATGGAGATGCACAGAAGAGAGCAAGCTTGCGTGAGGGCGGCTGACCCGGGAGTGCTTGCTATTCCGTGAATTCCTGAACGTAGTGTGTCAGAGCTGTGTGTGTGTATGTATGTGTGTTTCTGTGTGTGAGAGAGAGGGGGAGAGAGAGAGAGAGAGTGTGTGTGTGTGTGTGTGTGTGTGTGTGTGTGTGTGTGTGTGTGTGTGTGTGTGTGTG
>JASCQY010000175.1:26474-41676 GCA_030264315.1 Sardinella tawilis
GTGCACTCTCAGGTGTGTTTTCCCCTCAAAAAGGGTGTGGTGTTGACTGTGTGACGCGTCGCCGGCCTGATGTATAGGCCTACTGGAATTTGAACTGGATTGCAACCACCCCACAGGATTGATAGGAGGCAGAGATAAATTAAATTCATTGCAATTCAAAGAAATCCCACTCTGTAATGCTGAATGTTGCGGAAAAAGTCACAATAAATATGCAATTCTCTAGATGATTGTTTTAACTAATTTGTAGTTTAAAAAATGTAATAATACATCATGATTGCTACCTCAAATCAAATTCAACCCAGATTTAAGAATCTGATTGGAATTTAAGAGCCCCGCCACTACAAGGTGTATTAGGTTACACTCCAGACAGATGGCGCTATAGAATCATTAGTTGACTTTCTGCCAAGGCTAGAACATTCCACCTCTGTCCCACCCTGCCGAAGGGGAAAAGATCAACTTATGCAGATTGCATAAATCGTTTGTGAAGCACAAACTTTACACCACTAATACATGATGTCTGTCCCACACTTAATGCTTTCAAACTGACAACTAGAGCAGTAGAGCAAAATCACATCAGCGCGCCATTAAGAGTTGGCGCACTGGCTTACTTTTTTCTGCTTGCGTAAGCACTTCTCTAGTTTCCTGGCTCCCATTGCAGGTTAGTCAAATGAAGCATTTGAAATAACAGTCTCAGATTTTTTTTAACAATCGCTCACTACACCAGCAGGCCTGATTTATAACTTATTAATGATTCGCCCACTATCCTGGCACTATTTTAAAGGATGGTTTTCCATGCATGGCAGTATCATAGGACTGTATAGCAATTCCAAGTAATGTGTAAAGGTAAATGTGTGAAAATCAGATAAAATATTGGAAACTTCCCCGGTTGCAGACACGTGACTCTGGGAGAGAAATGAGATCGCGTGTGTTGCGTACATGTCCTTCCGCCATCGATGAGAAATCTTATTAATGCAAAATTGTGTATTGTTCAGATTGCCTTAGGTTCATGTAATTGATTTCATCGTTTTGCATTAATATGTAACAAACGCGTGATTTTTTTTAACATCATCTCTCCATAATTATACCCGAAAACGTCATGCTAAGAGGACTATTTTGGCGGAGGAACAAAGACCGAACCTTACCTAGCCCTTTTCTATGGGAAGCCATGATGGAAGTTTGAGAGTTAGCAGCGGAGAAACAAGAAAAGGAGCTGGGTATGCATGGAAAATCGTTGAAAATGATTTCGTCAGAAATACAGTAGCGAATTTTCATCACCAAGGTGGAGGCTGTCAATCATTACCAAAGTTGTTGGATTTTGTAAACCGTGGATAATTCGATTGGATCTATTTTAGCGTGAAATTTTGTATTTTAAAGAATATTCGTGCTAGCAAAGTATGGAGCTAGCTAGCTAGCCAGCGCTATCCAGAGCAACGGTACGTGTGTGCAAGTAGTCTGTCACAGTTCTGGCTCTGGACCGTCGGAGAGATCCTCTCCGCCTTTGCAGCTCAACCACGGCGGCAGCGGCGGTCTCAGAGACTTGGCGTGCTTTCAGATTATTGCGGTGCGAAACCTGGAGGATTGTCTACCTTTTCACGTGGAGGATTGGAAGTCAGTTTGTGGGATCTTGGAAGCCGGGCCTGCGGTGGCCCTCCTTTATGAGCCAGCAGCAGAAGCCATTCTAGCTAACGTTAGTAGCCCTGAACGTCAGTTAGCTAGCAAGACCTAGCTAACGAACTGACTCCAAGGGGACTGCGAAATCTATCAAGCAAAGGCTTTTTAATACTAACGCAACACTTTATTGTAAACTGGCAAACCCAAGGACACCTGCCAGAGCCATGGCTGCGATTATAAAGGAGTTTGTTAGTAGGAACAAGAGAAGATACCAGGAAGATGGATTTGACTTGGACTTGACTTGTATCCTCTATTCTAATATCTAATGTGCTTTATCTTTGATCTAATGCTGTCTAGCTGTAGTGTAACTTTGACTGTAACTTATCCTTACAATATTTGCATACGAGGAGATCACGTTAATGACCAACTTTCTCATTTAATGGCTTTTTTGAATGGTTACTGGAGCTAGCCCAACTAACGTTAGCTTTATCAGTGCTGTCAGCCAGCGTTCTTCAACGTTCACAGTATTGGTGTGATTTAACAGTAACGTAATGCGAAAAGGTAATGTATGTTCATGTCGTCAGCTAGTCAACTGCCTAAGTTATCTTGCAGAATGAGCTACATTAATGCTGTGGTTGTGACATGTCTGGGCTTGAATAACTAGTACTGGTTGTTTGATAAGGTAAGAGTCATGACTGACTGTCCATCAGCCTTGGCTTATGCTATCTGAAGGCTTGAAATCTCTAGTCGTTTAAAGCTGTGGTCTGCTTGTGGTAAGGTAGCTGCCAATTGCAGGGACCAGACCAGTCTTATCTGACAGCTCGGAGTACTAGAGTTGGCTGGTTTTCGGTCTTAGCAGTGCATTGCTCCAAACTAGGTTCTTTATTCAGTATTTAACACCGATTTTTGAGAATGTGTAGCAGGAGGTTGCTTGAGAATGACTGTTTTTACTCGTTTCAATCTGGTGATTCATTTACAGAGAAATGGCGTCATATGTTGTGAATAGTAAATATTTTATTCTACGCATAACCTGACCGAATGCGCAGGAGATAGAAGTAATGGTTGGTTTATATTTTTATGATTCGTTCAAATCTGATGGCCTACATAATGCTCGGGATTAGATGAAATTGACAATCATGGCCAGCTACACAAAGAACCATTGCATCATCAACTCGCAGAAAATAGCATCCCGGCTTGCGGAATGGGGGGTGGGAGGTGGAGGATCAACCTTGCGAGATGGGTGATATTGCACTATAGATGGGTAATATGGGTATGGGTATATGGGTAATATAACCCTTGTATGTCATACCGCATTGACTGGTCTGCTAAGAATCAGTCAGCTATTTCCTTTGAAAAAAAATGGATATCATGTGGTGTTGGTCGATTTTTTTTTTTTTTCTGGATGACGATGATGTAATGTTGGTGCTCCTGAGATGCCTGGTCAGATGAATAGATGAGGTGAACACATTGATCGTGAGTGTGTGTGTGTGTGTGTGTGTGTGTGTATATATATAGTTAGTCTGTTTATTATTTTTTCTAACCAATTGGCATGTGCAGGAAAAGTGTTTCTTTTTACCCTTCCTGAGATGTTAAATGAATTGTTAAGTGCAAAATGTGACAACACATGCATCCTGTGATGAGGACCCCCAGTAATGCTGTATAATCACCATAATGTGTCGGGTTCTCATGGTCAAGGAGGATTTGAATTTGTTCTTAGTTTCCTGTTGCCAAGCTGATGTCCCTGATTTAACCGACTTGAATGGCTCGGGTGTGTGTTTGTTGCCATGAGGAACTATCAAACTACATGCATCAGATGTTACGACATGAAAGTCCTGCTCTGTAGCATTTTAACACAATAAGCTTGTGTTTTTGTGTACAGAGAAGCAGTCACCAGTGGAGTGGTGACTCGGCAAGTGTATTTGTGTCCTATTGGGCTCATCTGTGTGGCTGTTGAACCATTAGCACTACGCTGTTTGTGGCACGGAACACCGTATCGATACTATGTCGTGTATGTCCCTTGTTGTGTTGTCATTGCGATGGTTACCAGCATTTTGGCAACTTGGCAAGGTTGTTTTGGCAGAACCAAGAGATTCTGATGAGAGGCAGCGAAGGGAATGTCCCAGTATCTGTGTCCTAAGAAGTTGCCTGTGATTTGAAACCTCAAGTTTCCTCTTGTCGTTATGGTCATGCATATAATTGCCCTCTCGTGAACCACTCATACCTGGCTTGTGTGAGTTGTGAGCAGTTGTTCAGGCTTATTGGGGTCTTCTATCTGACTGCACCTCAACATCTTGAGAAACACATTTTTTTTGGAATTAGTACGGATGCAGTGGTGGTGCATACACAGTATATGTTGTCTTGAGGCAACGTTGTATTGCTGTTTCAAACCATCTTAACTATGAATTGCACATCGGCTGCTTTTGCTACAGTGATGAACATGCAGATGTCATGTCACACTGCGCTGCCTACATTGAATTATTTCACACCCAGACAGACACGTCAGGATTTTTGAGGTGAACTGAACAGTATCATTTCTCTTTTCTGGAAGCTGTTGCCATAAAGCTCGTTTCCATATCTGTCTGTCAATTAGTGTTGCTGAGTTGAAGTTAATAGACCGGGGTTTGGAGGTCTGTCATCTCATCTCTGCAGACAGAGCATAGAGAAATGGCTTGATGGCATACGTGAATGGTGTTCTCTGTCTTGCCGTATGACTGCAATAGAGTAGTTTAGGAGTAGTTTAGGAGACATGCATGCTATTTAAGGTCAGCAAGTAGGCACTGTATTCTTCCTATACTGTATTGTCAGCATTCATTTGTTTTTCTTTTCTTTCCTTTTCTGTCTTTCTTTTTTTTTTTTTTTTTTTTTTGGACTTTGTGATTGTGGCCTTTCCAGAGGCATTCAGAAGAAGGTTGACGCCCGATAATGCCTCCGATGTTTTGCTGTTTGTCTTGTGCTAAACTTCCTGTTCAAAACCTGTACAATGAGAAAATTGACACGGCTTGAGTGATGTAATATAAAATGGCCTCTGTATATCCACGGCCATGTTCAGAGTTGTGCGACCAGCTGGGTTTGAAATAACACATTTACAAGGACTCTGAATCACCTCTCTGGTTGAGAGGGAGATAGAGACAGAGAGAGAGAGAGTGTGTGTGTGTGTGTGTGTGTGTGTACTTATACAGTGATCGGTTTGGTGCATATTCATTTTGCTGTAAAAAAAAAAAAAGGAAAAAAAAAGTGCATGCCCACTCAAAGAGTTGGGTTTCATTTCTGCTGTCTGACGCTTTGCATGTACGCACATTAAGACAGAGAAGGAAGAAAAGATGTGGTTTTGCATACCTATGGAAGTTCTGATATGCATGCGCGAGCAGCACCTAGTTTATGTACTGTATGTGTTTATTTTTTGGCCTAGGTGTGTTCAGTTTTGAGCCAGTGCTCAATTATAATTTCTCTGTCCTAGTCACATAGTCTGTGTAGCCGGTACCTTCTATGCATGGTGGCCTTAGTGTTTGATAAGATGGATGGATGTGTGTGTGTGCGTGTGTGCGTGCTTGTACATGATACTCTTTTGTTCCTCAGATGTTATTAGTTTGTGTTTGAATGTGAGGAGCTCTGCACGCCCTAAGTTCTTTCCCTCAGGGTTCTGCACAGTGTGTAGAGTAACTACAAGATGATGGGGTTAGTGGGAGAGTTATTTATTTATTTATTTATTTATTTATTTATTTATTTATTTACTTGCTGTGAAAAGTGCACCAAGTGTTTTGCATGTACTGCTGATTATTTTGAACGGCTTTGCAAAACATGGCATTTGTTATGAGTCTCAACGCCAGAGACTGGATACATTTTGTTCCCGTTATCTGTGTGTGTGTGTGTGTGTGTGTGTGTGTGTGTGTGTCCACCCCCATAGTGAATAAGAATGTGCTTCAACCACAGTTTAGCCCACTGTGAATCCGTTAATGCAGGCTGTGGTTTAACCTTAGCACATAACTTAAGCAAATGGTTTCACTAAGACCGAGCAGCACAGCGTCCTATACAATGGTGTCCTGTCGATGTACTGTATAGTGCTTTGCCAGTGATAATTTAATACATGTGTTGCACGGGCTTTAAGCTACTCAAAATGAGCCTTGACAGTCAGTGTGAATGTATTATGATATGTATTGCGCAGAAGCCCATGAAGGTTGACTTACTTCCACAAGTCTGGCATCCGAGGGACCTCATTGTCACACAGGCCTATGCAATAAACAGGTGAACAGGTGAAGTATGCCACATGCAGAGTGGGTTCTACATAGAGCACAGTAGGACACGCTATGCACTGTAGTTCAGTGATGTGCAAGAATGGAGCGTGTTACACATTGTAGCCTACCTGGACATTGCAAAATCCAAGATCATGGAAATGCATACATTGGTAAGCAAAGTGGTGGGATCTTTGCGGCCACAGGATGGCTCACAGGTTGATTTCTGGTCGTAACGTGGATTTTTGATTTGGAGTGTCTTGCTATGGGAAGGTTCCTCTTATTATAGCCCTTCATGTTGTCAACTTGATTTTGATGAGCAGCTATTTTTTTAAATGCTACTATTTGGTGGCTCTAGAGTTTTTAATGAACAGAGGGGGAAAAAGAACCTGACAAAGCTTGTGTTTTCTGGTGGAAAAAAAAGGCTGGGTTTTGTAATGGGAATTGAGCATCAAGGCCAAACATGTGTGTTAACATTTAACTTGGTCTATCTCCAGACCTCCTGGGCACGCTGGTTAGTTACTGTCGATGTTCATTTCCCTCGAAATCTACGGTAAGTCGGGGAGAGATTGTCACTCGCTTTGAGGCTTGGGCAAAGTCCTTGAAAGTGGGGCTTGGCGTGGCGTAAACTGTCTGTCCGATGCAAGTCTCAGTACAGTGGAGTGTGAGAGAATGAAAGAGAGAGGGAATAAAACTCATAGCGAGGGGATGTTGGGGTTGGAAGTAGCTTTGTGACGGTTTGTGTTACATTTAGATTCTCGCCAACTTTTACTGACTATCAGATCACAGTGACTACGGTTACATGCACAGCGAATTCGGGATAAGATCAATATTCTGGTTGGAGCAAGATCCCGATTAATCCGTTTATATCTATGGAAGAATGGTGTGCTAGGGGAATATTTCCATTTACATATCACTGGCTGTATTCTGGTTAGGTCATAGACGTAGCCTACATAACTGCCTCGTATTGGCTGTGCCATGCCAATTCGACATGTTTGCCTTTGAAAAACTGTTCCAGTAAGGAGCATTTTCCGATCAAGATGTACAGTATACATGATGACCCAGTCTTCTGTTAAATTTGGGCATAAACCAGGGGGTATATTCCGTGTTTTAGAAACCGGAGGATGTTTGGAGTTCGGAGGATGATGGTTGGAATGAGGAGTTCACATGACTCACGCAAATCAAATATTGGTAAAATTCCGTTTAGAACCGGAATGTTTCCTGCATATAGTCAGTGATCTCTTCTGCGTGTTGCTCTTCTGTCGATGCCAATATGCTCAAAAGTGTGTGTGATTCTGTGTGTGGGGGAAAAAATAATAATGATAAAGAAGGATACACACACAGATAAGAAGTACACTAATCTGACTGGGACTGTATCCCAAGTATCACCCCTAGGCCCTAAACCCTCAAAGATGTAAGCTAGCTGCCACGAGTCAGCCAGTCCTGAAGTTGGCTCCTGTCAGTGAAGTCTTCGGCATTAGGCTACGGCATTATGGGTGATAATATTGTTATCAGGATTCAACGGGAGATTGAGAACAAGGCTCTAAGGGCTGGATGGTTCTAGAACAGAACAACATGGCAAGGGTGATATTCGCAGGATGTTGGGTGACAAGAAAGAGATTAGATTATTTGTGTGCGAGTGTAGAGGCCTAGTGTGTGTACGGCAAGGAAGAAAGAAAGAAGGAGCGAGTGAGCGAGAGAAAGTGAGTGGGTGGATGAGTGAGTGAGCGAGCGGCTGGGCCCAGGACCACGACCAGGAGACCCCTTGGCAGTGGGTGATTTATATGGTGTCTCTGTGTGGGCCGCTGGGGCGCTGAGGTCTGCCCCAGAGGTTCCTCGTGGCCCAGGCCATCTGGTCGCCATTACCGCTAGCGGGCTGGCCGCTGCCGGCCGACCGGCACCCACCCACCCACAGCTGCACTCCGCTCTGCCCTTTGGACCCACAGCACCCAGCGCGCCAGAGATCGATAGCCTACATGGCCAGAGTGGAGTAAGGCTGCTAGTGATTAGGGAGCCAGCAATTAATCAATGAATCGATCAACACTGATTAATCGTTGATTAATTAACGACTTATTTAATCGACAACTATTTTGGTAATCATTGTGTTCTTTTTGTTGTTGTGAAAGTAGCTGCTCTGTTAGGAAGCTAAGCATGTTTTTATGTGTGGGGAAAAAAGAAGGCTTTTTAAGACTTGGTGATTTGGTGAAGGGGTGTCTGTTGCATTGTTCGCGCGTTAGGAATCGTTTTTATGTGTTGTAATATGTGTAAATGTGAGTATTTCTTTAGCAGTTGGTGTCTGTGTTTGGTTCATTTGAAGTCTTCTTTCTCTGAAGCATAGTAATCATAGCCCATTTGGGGAAAAAAAAAAAAAAAAGACAGAAGCCTCTCACATGGATGACACTGCAGTCCTTTACGGAGGTGAACTGCAGGCACAAACATTTTCAATACCATAGCAGTGGTGAGGAGAAGCATAGCTGTTTTTTTTTTTGTTTTTTTTTTAAAGATATTTTTATGGGCTTTTGCCTTTAATTGACAGGACAGCTGAAGAGTGATAGGAAGTGAATGGGGAGAGAGAGACAGGGAGGGATCGGGAAATGTCCGCAGGCCGGAATCGAACCCGGGTCCCTGCAGTCATGGTCGGGCACCTAACCAACTGAGCTAGTGCGCCCCCTAGCCGTTGTTTTTTGACCAAAACTGGACATGAAGGCCTTTGTGGAGCAGCCTTTGGCCATCTGTGGGCAGTGGGTCTGTGTGACTGCCTTGCTGCCCTGGTGCTGTCTGAAATTGGGTGAGCAGGCTATTTGAGCTGGCAAACATGGCACCGTTTGCTTTGAACATGTAGTAGTAGATGTTGGTATTTGTATCTGAGTACCTCTCTGTAATAGCCTAGATTAGTATCTCTCTATATGTGTGTGATTTGTTTTTTGTCTTTTTTTTTTATTTATTTTACAAACCACACACACTATACAGTACGACGTGTTCCAGGGTTGATTCACCTTTTGTGAACTTTGCATCAGCGAGGAAGTGTGTGAGGGAAGGATCTTGCCAAACTCACCGCTAAAGCACGCCATGAATCTTCTGTGAACTCGTCGCTGTCTGTGTCGTGAGGCTTTCACCAGCTGTATGTTGGTGACGGGCACGTCTTGATCCAGATAAGCAAGTGTGGTGGCTGCTTTTGCGACAGACCAAAAAAGAAAAAAAAGAAAGAAATGTCACCTCAGGAGGCCTGTGTCGTGTGCACGCATGGATGCAAGCATGCCGTTCATGAAGCACTCATATGACCTGGGTGTGCAAGACGACGTCTTAACCAGTCGCATTTCGGCCTCTGAAAAGCCTTAATAGCCAACTTGCTTCTGGACGTAGACAGGAAATTGAGGAATTTCCTATCTGTGCTGCACAGCTGATGAGTTGTCTGTTGGTCTCAGTCAAACACTGCTGCTCTTATCTGCTGCTCGACATCAGGGGAGCTTGTTGTGGGTCACATTGACGTCGTTGGGCAAGCAGAGATTTGCATTGATATCATCAGTCTGGAGCTTGGATGGCAAGAATCGCTGTCTGTCTCGTCCTCGCGTGGTGGTTCAACCTCTAATATGGCTCTGGTGGTTCCTAGCTAAATGGAGAACAAGTATCTTCATTTTCAGTTTTATAGTTTGAAGTCTTGGCATTGAATCTAAAGTCAGCCTACTAAAGTAGGCCTATTCTGTAAACTTTGTCCTTGTGGGAAAGGAAGGCGCAGTAAAATTAAGACGGATCCGATGCTTTTGAATGTATCAGTCACATCTTGGCAGCAATGGCCTAGAATGGCTATTCTAGAAATTGCCATAAAATTTCTGGCGTAGTGTTGACCATGGGTGTGTTAGAAGCGAGCAGGCTTGTCTCTCGGTCCATACGCTGCCATCCATTGCATAACAAAATGCGCCCACTGATAAGGTTCCCTTTTTCCAGCATGTCTGCTGGAGAGCGAGATTGTGGGCGGTCAGTAGCGGCCCTTGTCCAAAGTGCACCTGGTGTAATTGAAACCCACTGCCATGACGTTCATTATGGGACGACATAATGTGCATCTGTAGGCTGTAATCCAGGGATCTGCGGGGCGATACGGCCTACTATAAAATCACAGCATTTCTGCACACAGCCGCACTGTCTTTGGGTGTATGCAGGGTATCTAGTTTACCTGTTGGAACAAGCAGTGGAGTAATGGATTTGCGTAATTGGTCTTATCTTTTGTAGCCAGAATGCTGGGTATTGCACTGAAAAGAGGGCCATATAACAGGGTGTGCATTTCAGTGAAATATTACAATTTGTCAAAGTTGCTTGTAAAAGAATGCGTTTCACAAGAATTTGTGGTAGTTTTCTCGGCACGGATTAGATTTTCTGGAAGGTTGAACATGAAGCTATCTATAGTGTTGGTAAAATGCTGATTTGTGTGTGTGTCTGTGCCCTTGAATTTTATCTGAAAGTTTGATGTGTCTTTTTGAAAATGGCGGGTGATGGGCCTAACCCTAAGAAGCTCTTGATGAAGATTTGACATGTTTATTTGTTCTTGTCGACAGACAGACAGACAGACAGACAGAAAGAAAGAAAGAAAACCATTTCGTTACTCGCTGTGCTTTCCCTTAACAGCCACTCAGATATTTATCCAAACATAATCGCCATGGGCTTTCCTGCCCAGAGAATCGAGGGGGTGTACAGAAACAACATAGATGATGTCGTACGGTAAGTCCTCTCCTCTCTTCTCCTCTCCTCTCCAACTATCAGATTCCCAAAAATAGACCGCCCTAAAAACACTCCAACCCCCAAGGGTCACTTCCTTTTTTCCATTATTTCTTCGTATCTTTTGCCTCCAATTTTCCAAGTAGAAATGCAGCTAATTATTTGTTTACTACTGAAATCGCCATGACGGCCGTAAACAAAACTAAATGGTTATCTAGCATGGTATCCAGAGTCTTTCCCCTCTGTGCAACGAAGCCACATCCAGTTCTAAAAGATGGTCTAGTCCGGTTCTGTAGGCCTGAGACCCGGTGATCTGCATAGTGCAGAACACAAGAGAACACAAGCTCACTAGAACTGTTTCTTTTCGCTTCTCTAACAGGTTATTTAAATGCAGCACATCCATAGGCATTATATGGATTATGTAGCCAATAGAATAGATGTATGTTGTATATGTACTTTTGTGTTCTCTTCATATGACACCATTAGATTGACTGTAGGAGAAGAAAGAAAATGTAGTTCTGCAAATCTGTGTGTCGCAGTTCTGCGGTTCTCCAAGGCAACTCTTGACGTCCTGGGTCAAGATTCTTATCTCCCTGTTCACCGCAGTAACCAGTGTTGATGATTGTCGGATACTCAGTGGTGCTTTAGTGAATGTGCAAGTCTCAACACCAAGATTGTGTGTGTGTGTGTGTGAGACTGAAAAGTTAACCATTTGCTTCCTATTCTCGCCTTTGCAGGTTTCTAGACTCGAAGCATAAAAATCATTATAAAATCTATAATCTGTAAGTATACAATGCACACTTTCTGCTTGTATTTAATGTCGTATGTGGATTTTGTGTCGCCTGTAAACCCTGTCAAATCTAGGTGTCTGTGTTGGCTGGATAACTCAAGGAGGGGGGGGAGAACGGCGGTGGCCTACTGGTTAGGGCTTGGGGCTTCAAAACCGAAGGGTTGCTGGTTTGTTCCCCCAACCAGTAGACCACGGCTGAGGTGCTTTTCAGCACAGCAACTAACCCAACCCTGTATCAGTTTCATGTAGACAGCATAAGAGCATTTTTTTGCCTCTAGAACATTTCTAGTTGTTGAATGTGTGAGGGAGGTGTCTGTATAAACCTCAAGTGCCAAGTTTTGTTTTGTATGTTTGTCTAAATGAGGTTTCGTATTTTTCCTCCTTGCCCTAGATGCGCTGAAAGAAATTATGATGCTTCCAAATTTAATTGTCGAGGTAAGGAAAGCACTGCCGACATTTCAATTTGCGCTGACTTAAAGGATCAACTTTTATCAGCAGTTAAGTTGTGAAATCACCTCTCTTATTTAAAGTCAGCCTACTTTTATTAAGCAATATTGTGTTCTCTCTCTCTCTCTCCCCCTCTCTCCCTTTCTCTCTCTCTCTCCTTTGCAGTGGCCCAATACCCGTTTGAGGACCATAATCCCCCCCAGCTGGAGCTGATCAAGCCCTTTTGTGAAGACCTGGACAAGTGGTTAAGCGAGGACGATAATCATGTGGCAGCCATCCACTGCAAGGCGGGGAAGGGGCGCACGGGGGTGATGATCTGCGCATACCTGCTGCACCGCGGCAAGTTTCTCAAGGCCCAGGAGGCCTTGGACTTCTACGGCGAGGTTCGGACCACGGATAAAAAGGTGAGCAGGGCGAGCGAGGCCGTCCAGCTTAAGTGCCTGACGAGGAAAAATAAATAAAGAGGTCCCAAAGAAAGAGCTTGTTTGTAATGTTGGCGAAGAGCTATCCAACATCAGCATCTGAATGTGGAGAGGTGATCCGATCCAGAATAGGGGTCAGATCTGTGTAGGTATTGGTTGTTGTTTTTTGTGGAAGGGTCAGTCATTAGAACTCGGAACACGGGGCACATCTGCGCTATAATTCTGCTGGGCTGACGTTCAGACTGTTCTCCTCTGGGGAATTGGGTGCCTCATTACCGAGGGACCACAGACTTTTGACCTCAGTTTTGTGCTGTGTGTGACAAAAAGATAATCATGTATAATAAGAGTTATGATGGAAAAATTAAGTTGTTTTTATAACAATTAGAAGTAATTGCTATCGATTTTAGCAATTTTACTGTTATTATCAAGGTAAACCAATCAAGCCAAAATCATCCAAGTGGAGTTGGATAGATAATAAAGTGTATTAAAATTCTATAAATTTATTACTCTAAATTCATCGCTAATGGACTTTTGCATCGGAACTTTTTGTTGTTGTTGTCGTTTTAAATGTCATTCCTATTTTCATGGTGTGTGTTGTCCTCCATGTGTCCTGCCCTCCTGACATGTTGTCCAATCTTGTGTTTCCCCCCCCCAGGGCGTAACGATTCCCAGCCAGAGGCGGTATGTCCACTACTACAACTACCTGCTGAAGAACAACCTGGAGTACAAGCCTGTGGCGCTGCTCTTTCACAAGATGGTGTTTGAGACGGTGCCCATGTTCAGTGGAGGCAACTGCAGTAAGTGTTCTATCTCTGGCTTTAAAGGACTTCTCCGAAGTGAATCAAACCAAAGCCCTGTTGTCTGAGGCTGCCGAGTGCTGTCGATAGGTATCAGAACGACGACAGTAGGTACAATGTAGACCCAATTCGAGAACTTGCCGCTACCGCTAACTGATTAGGGCATATGAAAACGAAACCATAGCGAAAAAGATATGCCCTAATCAGTTCACCTGGCTCACCTAATCGCACACAAACACACACACGTTTTTCTGCACTCAAAACACAGTCGTGTTACAGATTCAGAATACACACAATTCCCCTTAAGTCAAAGTCAGTTCACCTAAAGTGGTTTCCATGGGGCCACCGTGCCCGGAGCCCACGCAGTCCGCCGTCGGTCCCAGTCCCACTGGCTTCATTCTCAGCCCAGTGCGTAATGGTGTCCATGTGTTGAAGGCCCATCGGCCACTATTGGCCTTTTATTTCCTTAGCACCTGGTTGTGCAAGTAGTGCAAGGTTGTGCTCCACCATAGTGGGCAGAATGACTAGCACGCAGTTATTGCTGGTCGTCGTGCAGAACATAACATGCAGCTCTGGCATCCCGATTCTCATTGTGTAGTCATAGGTTATTTGGAGTGTGTGTGTGTGTGTTTGTGGGGATGTATTTACAAAGCCTTCTCTCCAGAATTCATCATCTGGTCCTCCCCATCGCTCTGAGCAGGCTCTGTTGATGACCGTGTCTTGAGCAGTAGACACACTGCCCTTTTTAGCCCCTCATTCTCTGGACGAGCATTTCTTGTTGCTTTTACTGAACCCCCTCCACCCACCACCACCACCACCACCACCCCTCTATGGAGGCCCCATGCTCCATCTGCAAGCCGGAGGGACTGCTTGGTCAGCTTGTTCTGAGAATAGAGTCTTAAGCATGGCCTCTGTTCTTTGCTCACACAAAAAGGTCCTTCTCTGTCACTTGATACCTCTGGCGGCAGCGCCGGTCGTCCTTCTGCACTCTCTCTCCTCACCCAAATGTGTCCCTTCATTTGGTTATTCATTCAAATACCTTCCGATTGTGCAGCCGATAACCTGACTTTTCTCTGGCCTCTTTATATCTGCTCAGTTTGTAGTGAGAACGGTTGATCAGGTCGAAGCAGGGCTTGATGATGATGATGATGATGGTGATGAAGGATTTTGACTGTGCCCTCTCTCCCCATTGCAGATCCCCAGTTTGTGGTGTACCAGCTGAAGGTGAAGATCCACACCTCGAACCCCATCCACACGCGACGCGAGGACAAGTACATGTTCTTCGAGTTCCCCCAGCCCCTGCCTGTGTGTGGGGACATCAAGGTGGAGTTCTTCCACAAACAGAATAAAATGATGAAGAAGGTATGTGGCATATCTCTCTCTCTCTCTCTCTCTCTCTCTCTCTCTCTCGTGTGGTTGTGGGTGTGGTGTTTTGAGACCAAAGTGATTCTAGCCTGAAGTGTTGACTAGTGCAGTCGTGTGTTGGTTTTTTTTTTTTTTTTTATGCATTTCTGTCCATTTCCTGAGTTGTTTAATTACTGTGGAACATTCAGTATCCAACATACGGTGTTGTGGCCCTGTCTGTCTGTCTCTGTTTTGACTGCTTGTCTCTTGCTTGTTTTATTCACTGTCCATGTTCTGTGTTCCTCTGTGTACCAGGACAAGATGTTCCACTTCTGGGTGAACACGTTCTTCATCCCTGGACCAGAGGAGAACAACGAGAAGGTGGAGAACGGGGGTCTGATGAAGGACCTGGACGGCCTCCCGTCTGCGGAGAAGGGTGAGAACGACAGGGATTACCTCATCATGCCGCTCACGAAGAACGACCTTGACAAGGCCAACAAGGACAAGGCCAACCGATACTTCTCGCCGAACTTCAAGGTGAATAAGCAGGATGGCTTCAAGCTCTATTGGCTTTTTTAATATTTATTTATTTATGTGTTTGTTTGTTTATATGCATTTCATTCTTTTTGGACAAGCAGATAATGGGTGCTTGAACCGGTTCCGTTCAGAAATCTTTCAGCCTTGACCAGCTTGTTTTTTCACCAATTTGGTGTGGAATAGGGATGCACCGATCCGATATTTGGATCGGATATCGGTCCCGATATGGACAAAATGCCTAGCCTGGCTAATGCCAGACTAAATCACAAGTGAGATTTAGTCTGGGGACCACCTATTCATTTTCCCGTACAGGAT
>JASCQY010000176.1:0-13831 GCA_030264315.1 Sardinella tawilis
GATATGGCTGAAATCATATTGGTCGATCTCAATAATTATTGAAACATTGTATGACCTATTTAAAATAAGAACCAGTAAGGAACAATACTAATTTTAAACATTTTATTTTTACATATTTTAAACTTAACCTTCCTCTGATAAGCAGTAAGCATTCAGGGGAACGGAATGTCAACAAGTAGCCGATTCAGTGTTAAAAAATCACAATGAAAACTTTTCTGGCACAACCTATGGCACAAGCTATGGCACAAGCTGTGGCGCTGCTGTTTGGCCAGCAGAGGGGGCTCTTTATTCCAGTGGCAAATAATAGCAAATGAAGCTGCTTGTCTGTGTCTCATGCCTGTGACTGAACTACTGCTAATATGGTGGACTTGAGATGAATGTGGACTATCAATAAAGCTGGACCATGTCAGGCAATTAAGTTTTTTTGTCTACTGCAGAAGGTAGTTATCGCCACCAGAAGGCAGTGTTGACGCCCAGGCTGGGCTACACTTCCTTCTGGAACTTTGTCCTATTCGCTCAGCTCCTCCGAGTATGGGATGAACGGCGAATCAGGATCATAGGGCGGGATTTGAGTAGATGCGACATAGTTCACCGCGACCCTAACCGCTGCCATACGTCACCTTAGCTTCAACGTGAGTGGTTGAAGTGTCATGTCATTCATATGAGGTGCTCCAACCACGTGCAAGCATTTTTTGAACAAACCACGATTGCGGAGAGGCGTGAATAGGACAAAGTTCCAGAAGGTTGTGTAGCCCAGCCTGGGCGTCAACACTGCCTTCTGGTGGCGACCAGGATAGAAATGGTGGTCGTATGGATGAGAAAGACGGGGTCTTTTCTTTTATGATGATGGTTTATTACTCTGTGCCGTTAAAAAGTTGACGGCAGCAGTATGTGTCCCACTAATTGACACAACAAACCTTTTAATGTCACTCAAGCAAACACTTAGCCAACTGACTGGTGCTCGTAAAGCAGACTCATTCTGTTGCACTAGATTAGTAGACTAGGTAGGGAGAGAGGCTGTAGGTCCTTAACCTACATAGAAGAGGCACTTATGTTCTTACATTAATGACATACATAAAACTTTTTTTTAATTTTCGTTTTGGAGGAAAGAAAAATCACTTGGTTTGGCTCATACTGTAGCTGTAAATCTCTCGTTGAGTCAACCTTTTAAATGATACAATATTATTTCATGTATTTTGCTAGCTTGTCACTTCTTTGGACACTAAACCAGCCAGCTGTTGCAAGCCTACAAGAATGTCCTCCATGATCTAGTGAGTGACATACTGTACAGTAGGTAGACATAGCCTAAAATAGCCCTTGGGCGAAAAGCCATGTTTTTAGAGTCCCAAAAAGAGACTGGGATGCATCACAATTTGAAACAGAACACATGTTAAAGGTGCACTATGAGATCTTGCATGGTTTTTAGCTCAATTTCATTCAAATCTCAAATTGTAGGCATCTCCCCTTGCTGCCTGCCCCCTGATTACACTGTGAAAAAGTCCCGTTTCTGGAGACAACACAGGGGCTGTAAACGTCAAACAAACATTAGGGCACAGGCTGTGCACCAAAACATAACAAAACACATTTCAACCAAACACCAAAAAGATGGTTAGTGGAGGGGAAAGGGGTTAGTGAGGATGCACATATGGGTGGGGGGCAGTGAGCAAAGTTGATTTTGAAGCGTGAATTTGAGAGTAGCATTTTGTTTATTTACATGGAACGTCAACAGAAGTGACGTCATTCAGGATCTCATAGTGCACCTTTAAGCCTGCCTCCATCATGTTGGGATAAAAGTCCATTTTTGATTCGTTCCCTGTCTCAGGCAAAGGAGAAGAAGTGGAGATGGGCCTCCTGGCCAGACTGTATGCATGGCAGATCAATATGTGTGAGAAACAAATGCATATTTAGCTTATTTCTGCTTCAACTGAAAGCCAATCTTATCGCCTACACAGGAGACTATTTTTGTGTTGACCTGGGTGGATCTTTTGGACCATTGTGCAAGTATTTGGAGCATACTGTAGGACAGTGGCAGTGGCAGCATCCAGCACCACAGACCCCAGAGCTCATTGGAACACTGCACCTTTAATCCAGTTCCAGTTCCAAGGTCATCTTAAGTATACCCCATACCACTTCTCTCTCTCCCACTTATTTCATCTCCTCTTCATCATCCTCCTGTCAGATGAATCCCCTACCCCAGTTTGGAAATGTCAAACAGGATGTTGTTTGTGTGTGGCAGTGTGCATGTGTTAGCCCTAGTGTATCGCAGGCCTATATTCATCTTAATTTTAGATAAACCTGGGGTGATGCATTTACTTGTTATGGTCTCATTAAAATTTTGGATGCTCTGGCTTTGAAACAGTTAAATGGGGTAGGTCCGTCAAATTGGACCAGCAGTAGCCTCTTGCTTTAGCCTTTGCAGAGGACTGACAGCAATGACTAAGCGGAGGGGTTTCCTGCTCTGTAAACATAAAATATAGTTTTGGTAACCTTGGCTATCTCGACAGGTATATTAAATACATTTTCCTCTTTTTATATAAGATGTGGTCACCACCACCAGGAGAAACAAAGGATGTTAAAATTAGCCTAGCTCAGAGGCGCCATCTAGTGTTTATAGACGATTTCTACAAGATGCGAAAGAGACGCAGAGGCGCATCCAGCCACTGATAATAAAACACTTTCATTGTAGGCCTGTTGTAAAATAGCCACACTAACCTGGATTTTACATTTCTAAATGGAAGTTGCAAGCCGTACCACCCCTACATTACAAAAATGTCGGCTCACCTGTCAAAGTAATCGGTGTTTTAGGCTATGTCCTATTTTAACAACATCAGATTAAACATTTGACTTTGAGGAGACTATAGCCTTAATTTCATGGACGACTTCATGTGTGGGAACCTTTTATTTGCTGTCCACATGGTCTCAGAATGGCGACAGTAGACAAGCTTGACATTTTTGCACGTCATAAGCGCACAGCGTAAGGTTTACGTCACTGAAATCATCTGGCTCTGGGAAGATGCTGGCAGAGCCTACAGAAATAAAAAATGAAAAGGCTTTTTTATGAAGGAATCGAAGAATGCGTGGTTTTAAATTCATCGCAATTTTTTGACTCTCGGCTATAACGCAATACCTTGACCTGATGGGACATAGAAGGTAGTTTGATTTATTAACGATTTTCATCATGTACCCTTTACATGAGGCTGGTAGACTCGAATGGTGCTCATCCTTATCTTGAATGGTCGTTTACATTTAATCTTATGTTCAACCAAGGCTAGCCTACACACTCGGGTATTTAAACCAGATAGCTTATAGCTCGTTGACTTATATAGGCACATATTGTTTAACAGTCGTACATTTCAAGCCCATTTTAAGAGTAGGGTAATGGTTGTGTGGTGTGGGGCGCAATGGTGGAGGAGGACGGTGAACAGGGAGTCATCTGTATCATTGCTTTGACGGTTCTCGTTGGTATTGTCAGCGTCAGATGTTCTTTGGCTTATAGTTATTTTTTTTCATGTGAACATTGCCATTAGATTAGAATGCTGAGGACAATTTCAAGATGGAGAGGAATGGCTATTAGGTGACAATCGTTTCCCAGTATTTCAGAGAGCTTGTGCATGAAATGAGGACTTAGGGGTACAACCCATTCCTCAGAGGAAACATGCAAATTAAACCAAACCTAAATGCTGTACACATGACAACATGATATAGTTTGGCAGACTAATATATATAGTGCTAAATTAGACCGAATAATAATCGCTGTGAAAGCTTGATGGATAAATTTCATCTATGGTAACCTTGGGTGAAGATCAGAGTGTACAGCTCTGACTGAATAGGAGTTACTCCTATTTAATGTAAGTGCTGGATAAACCTGTAAGCCTATTTTACATCCTTGTGTAGCCAGTGGTTAGGAAATGCCCCTAATAGCGATGACTTATTTGTTGACCCTGAGCACCTAAATCTAATTGGCAAGCTTTGATTTTTTATTTTTTTTTGCCAGACACAGATGTGACATGACACGTCAACCTCATTATCTGTTGTGCTCTTGTATTGCATTGTCATTCAGAGGATACATCAGCATTTGAGTCTATGCTTTCACAGCCTCTTTTTTAATTTCAGATCACAGATGCCATGCAAGGAGCTCTGGCGGAATCTTCCATTTTCTTCATCAATGACACATTTAGTTTAATGTTCCAAGCAGTGTGTAAGAAGTGTCCCTCCAAGTTGTTTAATGTGAAGAGCCACCTTCCATATTACCACAGACAAATCATTTAGTGTTTCTAAGATCTCCCCCTCCCTCCTAAGCAAAGCCCCCCCTGCAGAGCCAATCAACATGTATGGGAGTGCTCGCTCGGTCAACAAAAATGACTCCAAGGCCAACCACGGCGCAGCAAAGACCAACCAGAGCTCAGGCCGCTCCCCTCGGCTGCCCCGTTCCCCTCGGATGGGCCACCGGCGCACCAACAGCATGGGCGGTAGCGGTGGAGGCCCCGGGGGCGGAGGAAAGACCCTCTCCATGGAGAACATACAGTCCCTCAATGCGGCCTACGCCACCTCTGGGCCCATGTACATGAGCGACAACGAGGTGGCCATCGCCACCACCTCCGACCTGCCCAAGAGCACGGTCACCCTGGCGCGCTCCAGTGGACGGGTGCCCTATGGAGTCCGCGGAGCTGTCATGGGCAGCACGCCAGAGATGGCGGTTGCCCTTCCTGGGATGGCAGTGACCCCCTGCGACAGCGTGGGGTTCGCCGAGCTCCACGCGGCCTCCACAGTGCCCCACTCCCTGCGGCAGGCGCGCGACAACACCATCATGGAGCTGCAGGTGCAGCTGAAGGAGGTGCTGCGGGAGAACGAGCTGCTGCGCAGGGAGGTGGACATCAAAGAGAGCAAGCTCAGCTCCTCCATGAACTCCATCAAGACCTTCTGGAGCCCCGAGCTGAAGAAGGAGCGCGCCCTGCGCAAGGACGAGGTGGCCAAAATCTCCGTGTGGAAGGAGCAGTACCGCGCTCTGCAAGATGAGACTCAGGTAGGCGCAGCACTGTCTGTGGCCTGGGAGGGTGCAGCCCTATATTAACCAGGGTTTGCATGTTTGCTTACGTTATGGACTGAGTTTCAGCTGATACTGGAGCACACACAAGCAAGTTTAGAGGTGGAGAAGAGTAGAAAAGCTCCAGATGTGTCATCATATGAAACCACATTTGATGTACCTAGCTAGAGTTATTTAATAGCTTTGAATTCTTTGTAAATCTGCAAAGGGTAGGACTGTAAAATGGCCTTATTAGGACTACAGTACAGTAGCACATTTGCATTAGCCTCCAGTAAGCTCTCGGATCCCGGGATGGTGAAAACCGACATGATCTACTCTATTTCTCACATATTGCACACAACTGAGTGTGTTGGTACAGAATTCCAAATTAGACCAGAATCTACAGTTTCTGCATGTACAGTTAACCGCCGTGTGCAATGGCCACAGCTGTACGCCCTTGTCGGTTTTTCAGCAATAAGGGTCGGTTTGCTTATGGTCAACTATCAATTAGTGTTCCTCGTATCCCAAACACAAACTGCAGGAGTTGCATTTCAGGAGCTGGGAGTATACCACGGAATACATCTAGAACAGTAGCAGTGTCACATTCAGAAATAGTTTTGTTGCCCTTTTCCCTGTTTTTTCCTATTATTCCCCTAAATGGAGTATCAGTAATGCAGAGCATTTAAACACAATAGCCAATATGGCAACGAGAGAGAGAATGCACTCAAAATGGCCCCAGGGTCCGTCTAATTTGACTAATTCAGGGGTAGAATTATATGTTTGGCCTTAGGTCAGACAACCAAATGAATGCTTTTAGATCGCTTCTCAGCCTGTTGGTAAATAATAGTTGTCTTATGCAGTGTGGTGACAAGAAGAGCCACACATCTTAAAGCAAGCGAGGCTCCTGGTGGTGGTGGTGGTGGTGGTGACCATACTGGAGACAGTGGCAGCATGTCTTCCCCCTGCAGTTGTGGATTTCCAGCCAGTCACTGCTCTCTAATGGAAGATGACTGTTTTCACATTTCCTCCAGTCCCTTCTCACAGCTGTCTGGCTAATTAACCACTCAGGGAGCCGCAGCAGGACTCCTGGAGCACCAGGGCTGCTGGGGGCTAATCCACTTTCCCCACTTTAATACATTGATTCCTCGCATTTCACTCATTAGCCTCAAAGTCTGCATCTCTGCAAAATGGCTGTCATGCCGTCATGAAAAGAGGACCTTCACAGAGATTTGACAGTGTCCAACTACTTGGGTGACGCATACTTCTTGCTTAACGTATTTGTAGATTGTGGCATCAGTGCATTAATGACAGGAGGAGGCAGTGTAGACATGCAGCAGCAGTTGTAATTGGCGACACGTGTTAGCACATTAGCATAACTGCCAATTTTAGAAAGCAGAATAATGAGGATTTTACATGCATTAGAGCACATTCTTCCAGAGGACTGTAGGCGGTGAGCATGAAGAGGATTTTGTAGCTTCAGTTGTTTGTATACTCCACTAGGCTCAATAGTGTTGGCCGCTGCTCTGAGTGTCGACTCCATCTGTTCAGTGTACAAGCTATTCAGAACGAACCTTTTGTATGTCCTTATTAACATTTCTGCCAATATTACTTTTATTTATGTTCTGCCTAAAAAGTTAATACCATTAATATTGTATGTAGGCTGTACCTGTATGTTTGAGATGTTTTTAAATATCATTAATGGATTACATTACAACACCAGCTTTTTAAAAACATGGAAGAAATTCCCTAATATCTGGCAAAGCCAAATAAGCTTCAGAAAAGATGTTGACTGAACTGTGTTCCAGTACATTACCTCAGTCAAAAGCGTTCTACTTAAGCCTATCCCATTTTGTCATGTAAATGAAAAAAGACCAAAATGTCAACATGCGTTGTAAAACATTAGTCCTTAGCCTTTAAGGTGTTGTGAGAATAGTGAAATGTGTGGCTTTACAAACCCATAAGGATTAACTGAGTTAACCTGTAAATGTCCAAATAATCCAATCCAATATGTTATCATATTACACTTTTTTTCCTCTTTTGGAAAAGCTATCAGTACTGCCACAGTAAAGATTTCACTCGAAGTGGGATTTAAACCTGTGGCCTGACACTCCACATCCATTTCCTGAGAGGTTTTTAATAGGATCTATGTCTTGCTGCGAATTCCAATGATCAACAAGTTTTAGTGTACTCAGAAAAGGCCACCGCAATGTTAGATCAAGGCAACATTTCAAGATGAAATGCACCCATGAAATGCATTTATGTACGATCAAAGGTGTTTTGGATTTCTGTTCACATGAAGGGATGCTTTCAAAAGCTACCACCCTGTTTTCATCTTCCCTTGTTTGCAATGTCACCTCCTATCATGCTCAGCATCTTCAGACGACCATCCAAGCCTTGCAAGCGGAGCTGCGCATCCAGCGTGACCTGAACCAGCTCCTCCAGCCCCCCAGTGAGCCGCTAGCCTCCGAGCCCACGGAGGAGCACGAGCGGCAGGCCCGGGAGCTCTTCCTGCTCCGGCGCACCTTGGAGGAGATGGAGCTCCGCATCGAGACCCAGAAGCAAACCCTGCTGGCCCGTGACGACTCCATCAAGAAGCTGCTGGAGATGCTGCACACCAAGGGCCCGTCCACCAAGGCCAGCGAGGAGGACCACGAGCGCACCCAGAGACTGGCCGAGGCCGAGATGCATATGCACCACCTGGAGAACCTGCTGGAGCAAAGGGACAAGGAGATGGCTGCGCTCAGGGAGGTGGGCACTGGGCACTGGGCACTGGGTGGGCACGCCCCATCTTGGCTGTTCCGCAACCACGTCCCAGAGCAAGCGCCCACATGGGCTTGCAGGGGTGCTGAGCAGAACTCTCTGGGGTCCTGCTCAGCAGTACTTTGATTAGAGCAGAACAGGGTTCAGTTTAGGAGCATCTTCAGTAGATGACTTGGTGTTCTGTATTTTAATACTTATCAGTTAGACAGTGTACACTCTTGAGGCCTTAATATTTCTGTGGTAACTGTGTTTTCAAGCAATTATATGGAGCTGAAACAGGCTCATGTTTCTAAAGGCTCCAGGTGCTCATCAAACGTCATTACCAGGCATTGGTGATTACGGGCTCCTCCATAATATCCAGAGGCTGATAGAAACCAGTTGGGCAGGGAGGCTGCACGTGATGCTGAGAGAGACAAAAGGGGGGGGGGGTGAAGGACAGGCCTGTAATTGGCAGTACTTGGTAGCACAGTGTGTTGCTGTTTCACATTATGAACATTTTGTTTTCATATTTCTTGAAAATAGAGAGAGAAATATTTTTCATCTTTAGGAATTTGCATCTCTGCATATTTGTGGAGTGAGCTGTATAAAAACTGTTTGCTGTTTGTAGGAGTTGCTCCGTCGCTATGAGGGAACCCCAGACTCAACAAAGACCAAGGCCCTGCAAACAGTTATTGAGCTGAAGGTGAGACTGTTGAACTTTTGCAGTGATTTAGTTGTTTTCTTCTTGGTTCTTATACTTTGAAAAGTCTCTGGGCATTCCTTGAAAATGAGCCATAGGTGTGACTCAACCAACTTATTCTTCCATTTTGAAGAATTTCTACTTGTTTACTTTCCATGTCATTGCCACTGTATTGCAATAACTTCAAAGCCAATATAAAGATAAAACTATAAGAATAATATAGAGGTGATCCAAATTGTCTATGTGTCACTGTTGTTATGGTTTGATTTATGTATTGATAGAAGTATTTCCTAATAGCTTCAGATGCACACCTATGAGGCTAGTCTTGGCGATGACATGACTGTGTGTGTGTGTGTGTGTGTGTGTGTGTGTGTGTGTGTGTGTGTGTGTGTGTGTGTCCAGGACTCCCAGATCTGTTCTCTGGAGCGTGGTCTGCGGGAGCTGGAGGACCAGGTGATGATGCTGCGCTCCAGCAGCGCCTTGACCTGTGAGGAGCGGCAGGAGGAGGTCAAGCAGATGGAGGTCTACCGCAACCACACCAAGTTCATGAAGAGCAAGGTAGCGCAGCGGCTGCACTTCAATACGCTTCCCTCTGGGATCCCAAGGCCTGCTTTGTTTTTTTGTGTTAGTAACCGTTTGGTCATTTGTGGGCTAACTAACTCTGCTTTTTGCCAGATGGATCAAGTGAAGCAGGATCTTTCTAGAAAAGATACTCAGCTCCTGGGACTGCAGACCAAACTGGAAACATTGACCAATCAGTTTTCGGATAGCAAACAACACATTGAGGTGCTTAAAGAGTCGCTAACAGCTAAAGAGCAGCGTGCAGCCATCCTGCAAACAGAGGTAGGACATTGAAATGGGTAGGCTATGTTATCATTACCATGAACTGGCATGCTCAGATGCGTAATATTGCACTATTTCAACACACTTTGGATAATACTAAATCAGGTCACAGCAGTATGAAACAATCATTATGCCAGAAAATTACTTTCCGAAGGTTTAGGTATTGGAAACTTTGCCTAGATTAAATAAATGACATTTGCTGTAAAGGTCGGATTATAATAAGTATGTGGAAAGATGTAATCATTGTTTTTTTTTTTTTTTTTTTGCTGCACAACTGGAAATGTGTTTTGTGCTTGCACTTTTTCCTTCATTTGTTGGTAATACCACTTGGGGGCAGAATATGTGCACATATTGCGCTGTGGAGACACTTTAATAGTCTTTGTTCGATGGAAATCTGGAATGGATGCCGATCGGGTGATATCTAGCAACTATAATCAGTTCAAGTGGTGGTAATTTCTTGTGTGTCCTGGATTCTGTGTTTCTATAGCACTGCAAAGCAAGCTAAGCTCCGAGAGCAACTAAGTGTGTAAGCTGACCTAACGCTGGGGGCTTCATTTGTAGGTGGATGCCCTGAGACTCCGTCTGGAGGAGAAAGAGAGCACACTGAACAAGAAGAGCAAGCAGATTCAGGAGATGTCAGAGGAGAAGAGTACTCTCAATGGGGAGATCCATGACCTCAAAGACATGCTGGATGTTAAAGAACGCAAGGTTAATGTGTTACAGAAGAAGGTAGGAGCTCAGACAAGCACAAGCAAGTCATCAATCATAAGTCAAATAGGCTCACATCACAAGTGACAGTTAGTCCAGCAGGAGAAATATGCCCCAATACAGCTGCTTAGCATTTTGAGACCCACTGGTGTCAAGTTTGTCATGTTGCCCTGCTTAACTGATGGCCCATGGGGTTCATTTGAAGGCCATGCTGAATTGATGTCCACATGTGGGTTAAAAGAAAGTCTGATTTTCATAGTAATAGTCCAGGTGGTGCTAACATGGTGCTCACGTTTTCATAAAAGCATGAAATGTGCTGCAGTTGGACAGTTTGGTGCCCTGAAATGGAGCCATCGCCAAAAAAAAAAGAAAAAGAAAAAAATACGCCCTGTGGTGGAAATAAGTCCTCTTATTCTTTTCACAATATCCAGATTTTCTGATGAAGCTGTGAGATGTTCAAACAATGTTAATGTTTAAACAGTGTCATATCATGAAATGGATCTCTGTGCCTAATGGCCTCTCGCTGCAGATTGAGAACCTCCAGGAGCAGCTGAAAGACAAGGAGAAGCAGATCAGCAGCCTTAGGGAGAGGCTCAAGTCTCTACAGACGGACACCTCCAACACAGACACTGTCCTCAGCACCCTCGAGGACTCACTAGCTGAGAAGGTCTCTCCACAAGACCCTTATTTTTGATGAGCACTATGTTCTTTTTTTTTTTCTTTAAAATATATGAATTATTGGACATAAAGTTGTCTGAAAAGTTTGTTTCATGATGTTTGATGGGAGTTGATGGGAGTTCTGTGAGTTAGACATTTCAGTGGAGTCCTTTCTCAAGTGGTTGTGTGTGTGCGTGGCGTTCCATGTAGGACCGGATCATTGAGCGACTCAAGGAGCAGAGGGACCGCGAGGAGCGGGAGAAGTCGGAGGAGCTGGACACCAGCAAGAAGGAGCTGAAGGAGCTCAAGGAGAAGGTGTCTCTCCTACAGGGAGACCTTTCAGAGCGGGAGGTCAGACAAACACCTGTGTCTCCAAGACTAAAAGATTGAGATCTGCTCACTTTGGATGACCCCTGTGTTGATGGGAATTTTTTTTTTTTTTTCCCCCAGACGTCATTGCTGGATCTGAAAGAGCATGCCTCCTCGCTGGCCTCAGCTGGTCTGAAGAAGGACTCCAAGCTGAAGAGCCTGGAGATTGCCCTGGAGCAGCGCAGAGAGGAGTGTCTTAAGCTGGAGAACCAGCTCAAGAGGGTCAGAGCAAGGGGACACCCAGCACGCGCGCACACACACACACACACACACACACACAGTCACATGCCAAAGTTTGAGTTGCCTTGATTTGGGCTTGTTTGTGGTTTATTTATCACGGTTATTATTTGTTTATTTATTCATTTCAGATTTCTTATTTCAAGAAATTTTAATTCATATTTCCTATTTCAGATCCATTTTGAGAGTAACCCTTTCCAAAAAATGTTTGATTCCAAAGTGTTTGTTGCCATGTGTTGTTATAACGACCGCCCCTGCCTCCTCACCTTGTGTGCGGACCATCCCCATAGGCCCAGAATGCAGCTGCGGATGCGCAGGCAAACTCAGAGCTGTCTGAGAAGATCGCCGCTCTGGAGACAGATGTGGCCCGACACAGAGAGGATTCTGGGAAGGCTCAAGCGGAGGTCGACCGCTTGCTGGAGATCCTGCGCCAGATGGAAAATGAGAAGAATGACAAAGACCGAATAATCAATGATCTGGAGAAGTAAGTATGGTACAGCTTTTTTTCTCAACAAGTGATCACTGCTGTCCAAAGCCATTTAACTTGTGACTGATTGTTAGGGAGGACTGGCAAGGCCTGCCTCTGTGAACAAGTCTAAGCAGGACGGGGGACACCTCACTTCACTTGGTCCCTTTACTGTTCTTTTCATTAGTGTTATTGAGATGTGTAGCCAACTGGAAGTGGCACAGGTTTTTTACACAATTACACTTGGCCACACTATTGTGACAGCATCATTATCATTATCACAACTATGCTACACCTACCCGAATCTTTTGAAGTAAATATTTATTGAATAATTTAGCATGTTGCAGATTGACTTTTCCCCTTTTAGATTCACTGCTGAGTTACCTCTCTCTTGTTTCTGATTCTTTCTTTTTTTTTGACGTCATCTTCTTCTATACCGTTTCCTTGGCAAATTCTGTCTAGTGTGACATCGAGGTTAGTGGACATCCCTGTATCCCCATAGTTGTAGTTCTCCTTGACCTGACATGTGTGCTACTTCAATAAAACCCTTCCTCTTATGGCTAAAAATGGACATCAGTTTTTAGCCATTGCCCCAGCCATTTTTAGCCACACGCACAGACTTGACTATTGGCAACAATAAAGTCTCCATGTGATCATTTGCATGGTTGTACTGTCTTGCTGTGGGCCGATTGCAAATGGTGGGAACAGGTGGCTTTCCTTACGTTTGTCATTCAGTATGAATCCATGACATCACTCCCTCTCCGAGTCCTTTGGGCTTGAAAACCCTTTTTTTGTCCTCCACATCTGTTTAATTCTATTGTAATACAGACCAACATCAGTCATCACAGTGATGTTAATCGTAACCATTAAATGCTATGATGGTCTGATGGCGTAATAGAATTTGTTTATTCAGGACAATGCAGCTCAGTTTGAGTTGAGATGTGTGTTGAAGGACCTTCATCATTCATCCTTTTCTAGTGTGTCCTTGGTGAACTTAGGCCCCTGTGCTTGATTGCAGGCAAATACGGGAACAGAGCAAGAAGGCCAGCTCCCAGAAGCACGGCGCAGACAAAGGCAGGAACAGCAGCGACAGTCCCCAGCAGGTAATGCGAGGCTCCGAAAGCAAGGGTCTGGGCCAGGGAGAGAATGATGTGTTTTGAGAGGGGTCAAATGAAGGCCAGTTTATAGTCCACAGCACATGGGAGGAAAATAGGAGAGAGACAAAGAGACTAAATTTGTAACACAGTCTGATTGGATATTGACTCGATTCTACAGGAGTTCAAGTGACTTTATTATGCTCCTTTCGACAATGCACTGCAGGACTACGAAAGGCTACTACACAGCATCTGTGGAAAACAGATTTTTATTGAACAACATTTGCCACACACTCTTTGAAATTTGTTTTGAATAACCCAACCTTTCTCATCTTGACGTCCTCTGTGGACTCCTGTCTCTAGTGAAGGTCGTCTTCTCCTCTCTCCCCAGGACTCTCTGCGTCAGAAGGCCGAGCGCATCGAGGAGCTGGAGGAGGCGCTGAGAGAGAGCGTGCAGATCACTGCGGAGAGGGAGATGGTGCTGGCCCAGGAGGAGGCTGCCCGGGCCCACCAGGAGAAGCAGGTCAGTCCCATACACAAGAAACTGGAGCAGCGGATGTCAACAAACTAACTCCGTAGAAGGACATCATCACACTACGCCAGGCAGAAATAGTCAACTCAGAGCAACTTAGTGGCCATAGTGGGGCCATACTCAGCTCTAGCATTAGCATTAGCAATAGCATTAATGTTGGTGTCTTGTCGTTTGGCAAGATGGAGGAGCTCCTGGCGGCCATGGAGAAGGTGAAGCTGGAGCTGGAGTCCATGAAGGCCAAGATGTCCTCCACCCAGCAGTCTCTGGCAGAGAAGGAGGCCCACTTGACCACACTGAGGGCTGAGCGCAGAAGGCACCTGGAGGAGGTGCTGGAGATGAAGTAAGACACCCATATCTCCTCCATCTCACACACAACAGGCTTTGGAAGTACACATACACACACACACACACACACACACACACACACACACACACACACACACACACACACACACACACACAC
>JASCQY010000176.1:17572-35397 GCA_030264315.1 Sardinella tawilis
ACACACACACACACACACACACACACACACACACACACACACACACACACACACACACACACACACAGGCAGAGACCACTTTAATATGCAGCCCAGAACCATCTGGTGGATGGTTGTTCAAGCATTTCAGTGCCTTTTGGCTTTCAGCTTTCAACTTCAGATAGAATGCCTTTTGTCATGAAAAGGCTTGTCATTTAGAAAGAGTTCTTGATGTTTAATGAAAAACTAACGAGAGACATTCCAGGCTTTTCGTTTTACCTTTTTTTCAAGATCACGAGGGACTTTACTCAAAGTGTCTTTCTCACATTTATTTGTAACTTTTTAAAAGCACTTAAATACAAAACAGTCGATGTTTAAATGGGAAAGTTAAAGTGGAGGTAAAGTAATGGTGTTTTCATTTTTTTATCTTAAAACATTTTGTATTAAAGAAAACAGACATCACTGTCAAAATAAGTGTAAAGAGTAAAAGATGTTTGTACTGGAGCAGTAAGTCATAGTAATTAATATTCAAAAGCCGACTGACTTTTTTTTTGCAAAGTCGACATAAAAATTAAATTACTCTCAGACTTGCATACTTGAGTCATTACATTGTTTCTGAAACAACGACCTGGCAAGATGTTCTGCATATAATCTGCTCCACGCACTTACATAATCCAAAAATGGTTGTGCTGAATGCCAGTAAGCTTAATACAATGCAGATAAATGTCCACTTCAAACTCTTTCTCTTAAATGCAACTGGATCACTGCTACTGCCAGAAGGGTGACGCGTGCACGTGGGCTGCATTTCAGAAATGGCTGCAAAAATGTACAATTGGATGATTTTGTTTTTATAGACAGGAGGCACTGCTGGCAGCCATAAGTGAGAAGGATGCAAATATCGCTCTGCTGGAGCTGTCCTCCTCCAAGAAGAAGAAGACGCAGGAGGAAGTGGCCCAGCTGCGCCGAGAGAAGGACCGCCTGGTACAGCAGCTCAAGCAGCAGGTCGGGACCTTCTTCATATGTCACACCAGCCATCGCCCAGGCTTCCTAAATCCAGATGTTATGTGTGTACATTTCAGTTAGATGGAGTTAGTTTGCTTCTGTAGTAAGTTCTTTTTAAACATCAAAATATTTACCCTAATAATGGTGCTGTTGTTCAGTTTAAATGGTCGTAAAGGACTGACAGTCATATCCCTTCTGTGTGAAATAATGAATATTATTAGTATTGTCAAATGTCTACTTTACTTTCTTTCCTCATCTTGATTTCTGCTGTGAGCAGACTCAAAACCGCATGAAATTAATGGCAGACAGCTATGAAGATGGACATCTGAAAACACAAGCCAACCAGACCAATCACAAGCCATCTCCTGATCAGGTCAGTCAGCTACATAGGGTAAAATCAGTCAGAGCGGTTGCACAGTTGTAAATCTCTCTCACATACACACACACACACACACACACATATACACACAAATAACTTGAAATACATTTGTACAAGACATACAGTATTAATATATCTGTTTTTTTCATGGTCTTTCCCCATTGCCAAACCAAGGATGATGAGGAAGGTATTTGGGCATAACATCATTGTTGGAGGGGTGAGTATTTCATTAAAGGGCACAAGAGTTTTCAGTTGAATTCTTCATACTCACTTGCCAATATTTCTGTTCTGGCTCTCCATCAGGTTTGGAGTGAGAACTGCTGTAGCCCATATTCTACTTTGATGACCTTCTCATCTTCTGCCTTCCAGACAAGAGTCTCATCTCCTGTTCCCCCTGGCCAGGCACTCCTCACCCCACACCCACCACCACGAGTATCAAACTGGATTGATTTGCACAAAAGGAAGGAGGCGAGTAGAACCATCAGTGTCCAAATTCAGTGTTGGTCCACTGTATTCATGTAGGCTAGGAAGGGACTGCACCCTCCTGACCCGGGGTGTGGACATTCAAGGTAAACTAAAGAAAAGTAAAGTAAAGCTGACTGGTATTTAGCAAAAGCTTTTTTCTCCAAAGCGACACAGACTCACAACATGGGGTTCTGGAAGCTTCTATTCATAACAACTGAACCCTTCTTGGGGTTCACTTAGGTGAGCTTCTCAGATAAATATTTGAAGTTGTGAAATCTATCAGGGAGGACTTTTCATTCTCCTGAAGTTAAATGTGCAGTGTAGTCAAATCAGTAGTAAGGTTACAGAGTTTATTTTGACTAGGCCTCAGCTGCTCCCATTGGTTGGGTCCATCCTTAACCTGAGGAGCAACGCTGACTGGGACTTGAGTCAAATTCGGCCACAGTGGACCGCAAGCCTGCAGCAAGGTGCACTTCTCTGTCTGTAGCCAAAGTAAATGAGATTTTAGATTCTACAATAATCAAAACAGCAAATCACAACCGATCAGGTGTCATGGTGTTGTTTTGCATGTCCTACAAGTTTTTACACATTCCCCAGACTCTGGAAAAAAATGGTTGTCTCTCACCTTGCCTATAGTAGACTCCCCCCCCCCCTTCTGCCACTTTCTCCCCTGTCATGCAACTCATTTTGTAGCTGTGGGCTTCACCTTCACGGACTAAACATTGGTGCATTTGTTCAAATATAGCATACTTCTTTGAGTGACTTGTGCAATGACTTTTTGAAATAGTGGTTTTCCTGTACAGTATGTGACGTGTGATTTGACACAGGATGGGAACGCCGCATCGCTAGAGCTACTTGTTACACCGACACAGTGCAACTAAGTAGCTGTTGCATTTCTCACTGCAACAGAATTACTGAAAGTAATATGATATATTTTGACAACTGTGCCATTTATTTCGACTTTGAACATATAGCCCTATGTGTAAGAGGAGGAAGATGGATGAATTTTCCTTCAAGAGCAGGGGCAGAGTAGCCTAGCGCTGCCATTCAACAAATTGCATTCATTATGGTCTGGACACCATCTTCAAGGACATGTAGACAAGTATTACATTGAAATAGTATAATGGAAGTGATTACATCAGCTCGAACCAATCATGAACCTAGTAAAAAAATAAAAGCCACGTTCATGTTTTTGAGACACATTTTCCGCTCAGGTGTTCCGCTCAAAAGTATGGTACCCATGACCTCTGAACAAAACTCGGATATCATTACAGGATTTGTGTGAATCCTCTACAAGCACAGCCATAGTTTTGAGGAGAGCTGGTTTTCAAGTGCCAGCTCTCCCACTTTGTCATCACGTAAAACACTTTCCATGGCTCAGAGATTACTCTAGTAAAAAAACAACAACAAAAAAAATTGACTAGTTTGCATCTGAGGGGTCTCATTCGGGGTTTCCAGATCTACTCACAACAACTGGCTGGCACCTCAGTTAGCGTGCTAGTGGCAGCCAAAGGGCAAAGAATTCCAGCCTCGACCCAGCTCCTATCAGCCATGTGCAGAGCTGACTTCAGTCCTGGAGATCAGCCTCATGAGAACACATTGCTGGATTGATGTGCGTTTATGAATGGAGAATATCAAACCCAATATTGTGCTCTGTCTTGAATCAATCTGTCTATCTCCTCTCTCTCTCTCTCTCTCTCTCTCTCTCTCTCTCTAAGCCTCCTACCCTCTAGACACTTTTTATCTGTCATGTTTGAAGAGATTTTGGCCCAGTGCTGTATCTTTGTGTGTTGTGAGAGAGTGTAAACTCTTGTAAAACAATGTAAGAGATGTGTGTGAGTGTTTTGACTTTGTAAATATGTACATAAATGTGTCTGACCTGTGTCTTTTATCTGCTGTTTCTTTATTTCTGTCTAGACTGTGGGATCCATAAAACTTTCAGAGCTGTATCATTGCATGGTTTTTCCCTACTGGAACACACCAGTGCTCTATAATATTTTTTGTAGGATTTTTGTTTGGGCAAAAAAATACTTCAAAATTAAACTTGTGTGTGGATCCAACAATTACATGTAACCCCCAAAGACAAAAGATTAATTCTATGATTAAAACATTAAATACCCTAGGCAGCACTGTAGGAAGCTACCACATGTGAGTGGACATTAGTGGACAACGCACTCAAATTTGCTCTCTCTTGAACACATTACTATTCAGTTCTGTTGGTGTGTGTGTGTGTGTGTGTGTGTGTGTGTGTGTGTGCGTGTCTGTGTCTGAGTGTGCATGAGCACGTGTGCTTGCTTGTTTGAAAAATTGGGAACATATTACATAACCTCAAAAGAAACAAATGTCCAAAGCAGTAAACCTTCAATTGCGCATGAAATAATAATATAGCATACACTTACCAAATATCATCTTTCAAGGAATTTATTTTTAAAAAATGTATGAAATATACATCATATATTATACAATTATTTCAAATTAGAAAATAAAAAGGAAGATCATCATCTTGTGAGGAGAATAACCAACAGAACACTCCCATGTAAAGGACATCTGGCTAAAACTAGTGTCATTACAACGGCACATGATTTTTAAATGGCATTTCGACATTTTTACACAAAACTTAATAAGAGCCTTGGAGGTCTTCGCAGTTTACAGCGAGCATAGGGGTGAATCAATGCATAAATGCGCATTTACTATTGGTTTATTGCATTTAATAGATAGCTAAAGGCAGTTTATTTCTCCCCTCTCCAATGGCCCTCACTCGATAAGGAAAACAAATGACATCAACATGCAGTAAAAACTGACACTGAGTGGTTGCAGTCCCTGTTGATGTTTGTGGTGCATTTGTTTGAAACTTGGCTCCAGTATTGGCCTAGTGATGAATACCAGAGGGCACCATTCGACTTGTGAAATAAATGCTGTCACGGCGACACAACGCTTTATTGCAGGACCAGAGCTTGTTAAGCTGTTCCCTGTAGCACAGGTTCTTATAGGAAAGCTTGCAGAATGAAATAACCTACACATGACACTCACAGACACCTTACAAGTAGACATTGATACAACAACAGCCGTGTCACAGGCATCACATTATTAGAACACCTTGGAGCCAAATTCCCCTGTGATGTTCAGTTCTTTACCTAATCTCTCTAACACGTAACATTGATTGAATTTAAACATTATGGAGAGCAGATGTTGAACCTTGAGACAAAATAAGTTGTACTAAAGGTATGGATGTTAGTAAAGGTCCACACTATGAGATCACACAAGATAAAGTTGCCTTCATAATAATACATCAATTAAAGAAATGTTGAAGGGGAATTACCCAAGTATTTCATGAAGTTAAGTCTGTTGTGACGGAAACCAAAGGACCCGCCATTATCTGTTGTTGATGCAGTGTAGCTAATCAAGTCCAGATGCATGGCACTCTCCCTTCTATTGTGCAAGAGCAAAAGGTAGAATAACACCAGCAAGGTTCCCCACAGAAACAATGTGAACTTTTATATGAGATTAATCTGTTAGAGTGTGGGCACTTGGGTCTTTACAAGAGGCATATTATTTTGCATGCACTAGATCTTGTAAACATTGTAACCGCCAACTTTGAAGTGGTCCAGGTACACTGCCACTCAGCCAACAAAGCTAGCCCTAAGCTGAATGTTTGCTTAAGCTGGTTAATGGAAAAATTGTTTACATAGTTTGTGATAGTGATGGGTTTTACTTTTTCGATGGCGAAAAAGGGACCTCGTAGAGCTATCTCACAAAAATAGAACTGTCCATGTATGGTCACCATGGTGAGTGGTTGGTATACACTGTACCCGTAAGTTTATATCATGTAACACTCTAAACGGTTTGGGAACACTTGACTGAGAAGAAACAAAGCATTGTTTAAAAGGAACTGCAGTGCCATCAGTAAACACTGCTTTAGAGATATTTCATTTGAAGGAGTCTTCAAATGCAGAGGGGAAAAAAATAATATTTTCAATCTATCTGTTATAATTTTGCAAATTCACAATCAGGGGTGTGACAACTCAAAAGAATGAATTAGTTTTTCCTGATTACACTTGGTAATTCAAAGTTTAAACATGGCCTTGAGATAACTTGGCAGGGGCTCTTGATGTGGAGACAATTAGGTCTGGTGTAAACAGGTCTGAACTGACGTCTGCTAACCAGAGGGGGAAAAGAGTTAGCCAAGAGCTAACAATGCATTTCAGATGTAGATGCTGTTTAATGATAGGAAACTGAAAAGCTGTCCACCATCTGAATTTTATGGCACACGTGCAGAAATGCACACATTCACGTGCATGTGGTCATTCACACATCTAAGGAGATAAACTATGCTGACACTCCAAGTGTGTGGTAATATTGATACTGTTTGTGACAATGATCAAAGGGCCTTGATTTATTATCAGTCATTATTAAATGTAGGCCTACTTTAAATCAAAATTTAATAAATACACTAAGTCCAATGCATTTTTGAAAAATATACAACAAATTATTAACCTAATCATACAAATCCCATTTTGTGACTTTTCCTTATGCACCCCACTCCTTAGAGCTGCCCCATACATCTTTGTGCCTGTAATAAAACCATCCCACATGCTTCTCAGCTGGGCTACCAGCAGCTAGACAGGAGGTTGTCCTCTAGTCTCTGCCTTCTCCCTCTCCCCTTTTCCTCCCCGAGAGTCTCCCTCTCTCTCAGACACTGACACAGCTCACCTCACAGCATAACCTTTCCGACACCATGAGACTGCTTCAGCTCTGCCTGTGGTGGGGCTTGCTGGCGCTCATCAGGAGTGAGAAGTGTGGCGAGCCGACAGACGGGGACTCCCTGTGGGCAAGGATACAACCTGCGGGGCAATGCGAGGGGGAAGAGGACTCTTGTCCCTACCAGATCGTCTTGCCACCCTTGTCCATCCAGTTGCCGAGAGAATTCAAGGATCTGGAAGGCATGACCCGGGAGCTGCTGCGCCTGAAGGAGACAGTCAGGCAGCTGAGGCAGTGCTGCCAGGAGAGCTCCACACAGGGTGGGGATCAGCAGCAGCAGCAGCACCAGCAGCAGCCTGGGGCAGCACCCGGAGAGGGGGACAGACAGACTCCCGCCAACCCCACGGACTTAGGGGAATACACACCAGGAACCGGGGTTACTCGAAAGAAAACAAGCTCTCTTAAAACTGGAGCGGAGGATCCAGACCCATTCCTCGATGAAAAGATGCCCGGCGTCGGCCGAGAAAAGGAATTAGGACTTACAACTACAGTGAGGAGAGGAGAGGAGAGCAGGGTGAGGACACCTCCAGTCAAGGGGGCAAATGTGGGAGATAAAACGGGGCCAAGACATGCAAAGCCAGTCAAGGTGAAAACTGCATGGGATCCTTCCATTGGACGAGGAGGGCTGAAAGTAATCAAGGTAAGTGAGGTTACCCCTCGGCGAATGGATACTGATGTTATAAAGCCTGCTCCCCTTCCGACTGACCAAAGTAGAACTCCAGAGGAATTCAACCCATTCACAATCACTAGACCAGTGAACAGCACTAGTCAGGAGAGGAAAGGACCACATCACATATCTCGAGTTACTGATGCTGCTGCTCCTACAAAGACTAACACTGAGGCTGAGGTAATTGCTCTTAACATAAACAGTGTAGTGGACAGTGGAAGTAAGAGAAACACTTCAAGCCCTGAAATTGTACAAAATGGGGATGCAAGTGTTGTGAATAAGCCCCGATTTCCTGTGACGACTGGCAGAGGCAGCAGTGATGCAGGGAAGGATCTGAGTCCACTGACCTCACTGAGCCGCATTCCCACTGCCTCCCGTGAGGGGGATCCGGAGGTGGGGAGAGCAAGCAGGAATGGCACAGAGTGGAAGACTGGGAACCCACTGATATCAGATGAGACTGATAGGAAAGATGAAATCAAGGATTTGCACCTGAAACAGCCAATAAAAATTGACAGTGGTATGAAAAAGTCCACCCCATCTGTCACTCATCTTTCAGGAAATACAAATAGAGAAAAGAAATTACATTCACTGACTGCAGAGAAAATAGCAAATGCATCCTCATCAAAATACAGGGAAGGAGCAGATTCAAGCCCAGTCACAATGGACAGTGAAAAAAACACCAAAACAGCTAATCCTTTAACAAGCACCAGACACGATGTGGGGAGGAGTGCAAGCCCAGCTGACAAAGGCAATGGTAGAGACAGCCTGAACCCAAATAGCAGAGTTCAAAATGTACCTCCTTCAGGAAAGGCAGCAAAGCTAGACACCATTTTAAAGGACTTGCACATACCTTCTGGAATCAAAGTTGCCCTGTTCAGCGTTTCAAATGGAAGCATGTCAAGAGTGTCAGGTTCAGCACTAGGCCTACCTGAAAGTGTTGATAGCAATATGGGGCTAAAAACAACGCAGGCTCCTATAAAAAACAGAGGCAGTGGAGGTGAAGAAAGTGATATTTTGACAAACTCCAGTCTTAGCAAAAGTCAAGGTGAAGACAGTGAGAAGCAGATTACAGAAGCACTTAACAAGACATTGAACCAGGACCAAAAAACTTTTCTGGGATACATCAACTCATCTGACAAAGAGAACAAGCCCGATTTGGATAGAAATAAAAACATCACACAGTCACCTTCTCTGAGCACACCAAACCTGAAGCAGATGAAATATAATACTTCTGGGAAGAAGATAAATCAAATGAATGTAGGCAGCGAGATGAACAGCAACTTGTCTGGAGAGATAAATCAGGGTGATGATGGTGTTGAAAATATCACTGGTAATATTAAACACACTGATCCAATGGATGAGAGAGTTACGAGTGAGACTTTAAAGACAACATTGAAACCTCTTAACCACAGTCTTCATAACAATCAAAAACAATTAAAAAACAAAACAATCACTCCTAACAAAACCCATATGCCACGACCCACCAATCCACACAGACGTGTAGACAGCACCAAGGCATGGAACAAACCATTGCATACTACAGACACAGAAAAGAGTTCAAAAACATCCCCTGTGGGTAACACCATGAGAATAAGCCATTTTCAAACTGTAGATAAATCTGTGGGTACTGGAAACAGGACGAAGGAACCGATGTCTGACGTAACGTCTGCCAGGGGAGAAAAGCAAACTAATCCTGTTTCATCAGATAATGAAAACGCTGGTATGAAGGTAACAGAGATGGACCCAGCAGCTGTCCAGACAGACTTAAAGACTGATGGTGTAAAACAACCAATTTCACACAGAGAAGACACTATTAACAGTACCAAAGGACAAAATAGGCCACAACATCCTTCAGAACCAGGTAGCAACAGAGACAAAGCATCAACGCCACGCACAGGCACTGATGGAGGAAAGCAGTCAACTTCCCTGCCTGTTGACCAGGGCCAAAAGGAAACTCATTTTATTAACCATGAACAGCAATGGAGAACCAAAAAGCCCATCACTCAAGACAGACCAGTAGACAACACCAAGGCATGGATAAATCTACACCTCAGTAGAGACACAGAGAGGAAGTCAAACACATCCTCAGATGAAAACATTAACAAAACTAATATAATGAAAATGAGCCATTATCAAACAATGGACAAATCTGTGGATTCCAGTGGAGAGAAGCAGATGAATCCTGTGTCAACAGCCAAAAAGAACACTGGTATTAGGGAAACAGAGTTGAACCCAGAAGCTGTTGAGACAGACAAGAAGACTGATAAGAAGACACAGACTAGAACAGTTGATAATACTGACAATAACAAAGGACATCAGAGGCCACAACACCCCTCAGGTAACAAAGCTGAGGGACCACATCCAGGCACTGGCATTGGTGGAGGAAAACAGTCACCGACAAACAATAAAAAAAATGGTATGAAGGTAACAGAGTTGGACCATGTGGCAGTTCAGATAGACCTAAAGACTGATGGTGTAAAACAGCCAGTCTCGCACAGAGAAGACACTATTAACAGTACCAAAGGACAAAAGAAGCTACAACATCCTTCAGAACCAGGTAGCAACAGAGACAAAGCATCAACCCCACGCACAGGCACTGATGGAGGAAAGCAGTCAACTTCCCTCCCTGTTGACCAGGGCAAAAAGGACAGCCATCTTATGAACCGTGAACAGCCATGGAGAACCAGACGGCCCACTGATCAGGAGAAACCTGGAGACCGCAGCAAAGCATGGCTAAAGCCACACCTCAGTACAGGCACAGATAGGAAGTCAAACACATCCTCAGAGGACAATATTAACAAAACCAATGTAAAGAAAACAGGCCATTTTCAAACTGTGGACAGTTCTGTGAGCATCACAAATAGGACAACTAAAGTAGTTCCTACAATACAGGGCAGCAGTGGAGAAAAGCAGATAAATCCTGTTTTATCTGACAATGAAAAAACTAGCATCAGTCTAACAGAGTTGAACCCAGGATTTGTTCAATCAGATCAAAAGACTGACAATATACAGCCAGTCTCTCACAGAGAAGATAATAACAATATCAAAGGACAAAAGAAGCCGCAACAACCTTCAGGTGACAGAACTGGGGTCAGTAACAAAGACAAAGAGCCAAACCCACTCACTAGCACTGGTGGAGGGAAGCAGTCAACTTCTCGTCCTCTTGACAAGGGCAGAAAGGAAACCCATCTTGTAAACCGTGAACAGCCATGGAGAACCAAAAGGCCCATAAATCGGGACCGACCTATAAACAGCACCAAGCCATGGATAAAGCCACACTTCAGACCAGACACAGAGAGGGCAACAAATACATCCTCAGAGGACAACATTCACAAAACCAATACCATGAAACCAAGCAATATTCCAGGTGTGGACACTGTAAGTAAGACAAGGGAACCGGTGTCAAAGCCCACCAGTGGAGAGAAGTTGATGAATCCTGTTTCAACAGACAAAAGGACTGGTATTAACGTAGCAGAGTTGAAACCAGTAGCTGTTCTGATAGACCAAAAGGCCAATGGTACCACACAGTTAATCAATGACAGCGAAAAGAATATCAACAATACCAAAGAGCAAAAGAATCCACAATACCCTTCAGGAAACATAGCGGAGGTTGGCAACAGAAATGAAACTTCAAAGCTACCCACTGGTACTGCTGGAGAGAAGCAGTCAAGCACCCCTCCTTTTGACAAGGACAAAAGGGACAGTCAAATTATGAACCGTGAACAGCCATGGAGAACAAAACGACCCATTGATCAGGACAGACCTGTAGACAGCACCAAGCCACTTCTCAGTACAGAAATAAGGAAGAATTCAAACGCATCCTCAAAAGATAACAAAACCAATATAATGAAAACAGGCCATTTCCAAATTGCAGACAGTTCTCTGGGCATTGGAAATAGGACAAAGACAGTAGATCCTAAGGCCACCACTGGAGAAAAGCAGCTGAATCCTATTTCAACAGACAATGGAAAAACTGGTATAAAGGTAACAGAGTTGAACCCAGAATCTGTTCCAATAGACCAAATGACAGATGGTACAGAACAGACAATCCCAGATACAGAGGATAGTATTATCAACAACAGAGGACAAAAGAAGCCCCAGCACACTTCAGATAACAGACCTGAGGTCAGTAACAGAAATGAGACATCAGAGCCACTCACTGACACTGATGGAGGGAAGCAGCCAAATACCGCCCCTGTTGATCAGGGCAAAAAGGACAGTCATCTCAAGAACAGCCAAGAACAGCCATGGAAAGCCAAATGGCCCATCACTCAAGACAGACCTGTAGACAGCACTAAAGCATGGCTGAAACCACACCTCAGTAGAGACACAAAGATGAAGTCAAACACATCCTCAGTTCACAACATTAACAAAAACAATATGACAGTGAGCAATTCTAAAACTATGGACAAATCTGTGGTCTCTGATGAAGAGAAGCAGATGAATCCTGTTTCAACAGCCAATAAGGGCACTGGTATTAGGACAACCGAGTTGAAACCAGCTGCTATTCAAACAGACCAAAAGACTGATGGGAAGACACAGACTAGTACAGATGATACTGACAATACCAAAGGACAACAGAGTCCACAACACCCTTCAGGTAACAAAGCTGAAGGCTCACATCCAGGCACTGACATTGGTGAAGGAAAACAGTCACCGACAGACAATGAAAAAACTGGTATGAAGATAACAAAGTTGGACCTAGCAGCAGTTCAGATAGGCCTAAAGACTGATGATGTAAAACAACCAATCTCCGATACTAGAGGAGAAGATACTACTAACAGTACCATAGGACAAAAGAGACCACAACACACTTCAGAGGACAAAGCTGAGGGCCTTCATCCAGGCACTGGCATTGGTGGAGGAAAACAGTCACCGACAGACAAAACTGATATGAAGGTAACAGAGTTGAACCCAGCAGCAGTTCAGACTGATGGTGTAAAACAGCCAATTTCACACAGAGAAGACACTATTAACAGTACCATAGGACCAAAGAAGCCACAACATCCTGCAGAACCAGGTAGCAACAGAGGCAAAGCATCTACCCCACGAACAGGAATGGATGGAGGAAAGCAGTCAACTTCCCTGCCTGTTGACCAGGGCAAAAAGGACATCCATCTCATGAACCGTGAACAGCCATGGAGAACCAAAAGGCCCATCACTCAAGACAGACCTGTAGACAGCACCAAGGCATGGATAAAGCCACATCTCAGTAGAGAGTCAAACAGATCCTCAGACGACATTAGCAAAACTAATACAATGAAAACAAGTAATTTGCAAACAGTGGAGAAATCTGTGGATTCCAGTGGAGAGAAGCAGATGAATCCTGTGTCAACAGACCATAAGGGCACTGGTATTAGGGTAACAGAGTTGAACCCAGTAGCTGTTCAGACAGACCAAAAGACTGATAGGAAGACACAGACAACTACAGTTGATAATACTGACAATACCAAAGGACAACAGAGTCCACAACAACCTTCAGGTAACAAAGCTGAGGGACCACATCCAGGCACTGGCATTGGTGGAGGAAAACAGTCGCCAACAGACAATGAAAAAACTGGAATTAAGGTTACAGAGCTGAACCCAACAGCAATTCAGGTAGACCTAAAGACTGATGGTGTAAAGCAACCAATCTCCGATACTAGAAGAGAAGATACTATTAACAGTACCATAGGACAAAGGAGGCCACAACACCCTTCAGGTAACAAACCTGAGGGCCCACATCCAGGCACTGGCATTGGTGGAGGAAAACAGTCGCCAACAGACAATGTAAAAACTGGTATGAAGGTAACAGAGTTGAACCCAGCAGGAGTTCAGATAGACCTAAAGACTGATGGTGTAAAACCGACAATTTCAGACAGAGAGGACACTATTAACAGTACCAAAGGACAAAAGAAGCTACAACATCCTTCAGAACCAGGTAGCAACAGAGACAAAGCATCAACCCCACGCACAGGCACTGATGGAGGAAAGCAGTCAACTTCCCTCCCTGTTGACCAGGGCAAAAAGGACAGCCATCTTATGAACCGTGAACAGCCATGGAGAACCAGACGGCCCATTGATCAGGAGAAACCTGGAGACCGCAGCAAAGCATGGCTAAAGCCACACCTCAGTACAGGCACAGATAGGAAGCTAAACACATCCTCACAGGACAATATTAGCAAAACCAATGCAATGGAAACAAGCCATTTTCAAACTGTGGACAAATCTGTGGGCACTGGAAACAGGACTGAGGTAAAGGTCACCAGCGGAGGGAAGCAGATGAAACCTGTTTCGACAGGCAATGAAAAAACAGGAACTAAAGTCACAGAGTTGAACCCAAAATCTATGCAGATAGTCAAAAATACTGATAAAACAACCGCCCCAATCCCACATACAGAAGATAACATTAACAACAACAAAGGACAAAAGGGGTCCCAGTATTCCTCAGATAACAGACCTGAGGTCAGCAACAGAAATGAGACATCAAAGCCACTCACTGGCACTGATGGAGGAAGGCAGTCAAATACTCCTCCTGTTGATCAGGGCAAAAAGGACAGTCGCCTCGAGAGCCATGAACAGCCAAAAACAGCAAACCGTAAAAATGCACAGACAGTGAACCAGCTAAAAGCTACTGGACAAAGTGACAAGAGTCTAAAAGAAGTAAAACCTTCCCTAGTGGATGAATTATCAGAACATATCTCAGAAGAAAACACTCAGAAGACAGAGAAGAATCTCACAACAGCCCTCTCTGTGGAGGGAACTGATGGCACTGCCACTGTGGTCAAGGCAAAAGACCCTGGCACTGGGGATGACTTGAGGAGCAAGAGTTTAGGCAACCCATCATACCGTCTCTCAGAGAACAAAACCGATATCCAAAGAGTGACAAATGACTCAAGCACATCTATGAGACACAAAGTTAATATCACCAGCGGACTGAAGAAGCTATTTCCATTCAACATGAATAAAAACCAAACAAGGCAATCAACCATCATGAAACACGAGTCCAATGTCAGTAACAACAAGAGGAGGAAACAGGATTCAGTGCCTCTTGGCAAGGCAACCAAAGGGGGAGAATCCCATACAAATCCAGACAGCAATAACAACGGTCAACAGATGAAGCCCCCTGGGTATGTGGAAGTCACCAAGTATACAGATGAAGTGAGGGGCTCGAAGTCCCTGACTGTGGAGGGGATACAAGAAAACTACCCCTTATCACCAGAGACTGACAGCAACAATGGAACTACTAAACCAGGTAAGGGAGTTTTCATTGTCTCCTTTCACAACAAATATTCTTTGCGCTTTGAACTGACATGAAAGCTTCATTAGAGACAAGAAAGGGCTGGAATTATTTACTTGAAAACACTTGTTACAGTTGCTGACACAGTAGGATTTTATTAGCTAGATAATCCCTTGTCCCACAAAACAAATTTGTGACACACATGGGGATACATGGGACAAAAGACAAACTCTTATGCATGGGGAAAGAGTGTGTCGCAGACGGCACACTGTTTAAAGCTGTGCTGACTTTATCCTTTGCCTCAACCATGGAGTGTGCCAAACTATTTCAAAACAATGATCAATAGTGATGAGGACAGTGGATATGAATCTCCCTCGTCATCTGAGTAACAGATGTTACGCTTCCAAAAATTTTCAGGAAGGGTGGAGGAGGCTGTTAGTCAGGCAGTTTTAAATTAGTTTCACACAAAGCCCTTAACCCTTTCATGATTCAGTTTTGTGGTAAGAGTGGTTAAGTAGCCTATGTAGTAAACAGTTGTACAATTTATCCACATTTAAGCAACATCTTGAAATATTTTTACTTTCCAAAAAGAAAAAGAGATAAAGTAATGTTGGTTTAATTATTCTTTATGTAAATATGATCTTCCACCAGCTTTTCAAGATTGCTCTGATTATACTGCAAGGGAATCAAGGAAGAATGGCATTTTTATAGTGAGGCCTGACCTGAGAAACAGTTCCTTCCCTGTGCTCTGTGAGATGGAGTCCAATGGTGGGGGCTGGACTTTACTTCAGCGACGCTATGATGGGAGTATCAGTTTCAACCGCACTTGGAATGAATACAAAAGGGGCTTTGGACAATTGGATGGTGAATTTTGGCTCGGAAATGACAAGATTCATCTGCTTACTAAAGGTAAAGAGATGGTCCTACGTATTCAGCTAGAAGACACTGATGGTCTTCAAGCTTATGCGACGTATGAGCACTTTTCTGTGGCTAGTGAACTTGAGCGCTATCGACTGACTGTAGGCCACTTTTCTGGCACAGCAGGGGATGCTCTTAATTTCAGCCAGAGTTTTAACCATGACCAAAAGTTGTTCACCACTCCCGACAGAGACAATGACCAATACCCCTCTGGGAACTGTGGGGCCTACTACGGCTCCGGATGGTGGTTTGACTCTTGTATGTCTGCCAATTTAAATGGCAAATATTATCACACACAGTATAAGGGAGTACGTAATGGCATCTATTGGGGAACCTGGCCCAACATCTCCAGAGAATATTATCCAACTAATTACAGACATGCATTCAAAACGGTGTCAATGATGATAAGGCCCAGTAGCTACAACCCCTAAGCGAATATGGGTTGGGATATTGTGAAAGATGTGACACTGCTATATAACACTGATCACAGCTTGTGAACTTCCAAAAGTTGTGGCATGTCTCAGTAACTACCTGAACTGTTAGCATAGCATTTATTTAAGCTTCCAATGACTATCAAAAACAGATCAACATGCAACTATTTAATGCTACAATATGCAAAGTCTGCTTTACAGCATTGTTTTTGTTCTTCCACATACTGCCAACCCCTTCTTTGGATTGTATATGCACTCAGAAAAATACAATTTCTATGCATACACACAAAATGAACATTTTCGTGATTGTTTCAAAACTGACAATGCAGATGTGTTTCAAGGTGACAAGACTAGTTTTTTGTTTGTTTTTTAAAGGGAGTATTGAATTTGTACAAATGTTCATAATTGTGTGACAGATGTCAAATCATGTGGTCTAAAAACATTACATTTGTGGAGAATCAGGACCAATAAAGTGTTTTTGGCTCTCATGAGTTAAGACTGGACTACAGAACACAAAATTGTCTTTTCTCTGCAACACACCCAGGACAAGAGCACAACCTACTGGTACAAGCCAGGTACAACAACGATTTTGTGGTAACAGCACATATTTATTATTTAGGTTACAATTGGATAAAATCAAAGCATACATTTCATAAATTAGGCAAATTTTGTATCAAGCAATCTCCCCGATGTCTACAAGACATTATTAAATATATGTACTTCAGCAGATGTAAACTAAATGCAACCCTTCGATGCATAAAAATGCCACAGCAGTGGGACACATCAGAGCATTAATGGCAAAAAAATGAAGGAGTTGACACAATGTGAGTACTATAAACCAGTGTCCAGCAGTGGTTACAGCCTTCTCTCATATCAAACTCCCATAGCAATGATTCCCAAGGTAGTGCAGACAAGCACCTCAGCAGATTATATGGGGGAGTCATGACAAGGGCTGATTAAACACGTTGCACAAAATCTGCACAAAATACAACATATGAGTGTACAAGAGTGTAAGTGTATGTTTTGTGTATGTTCATCACAGACTACATGGCCACACAGCTGAGCACACCCATACGGTTTCAGATTCTGACTGAATTCAAAAGATTGATTCTGGTCATCATGCAAAACCTGATGCATCAAGCCAAGTCACGTCTCTCTCTCGCCAGTCAGTTCGGTCTCTTTGGTTGAGAAAGCCTACGATGTTGAGAGGGTGAAATGTAGGCGTTACAACTTACAGAAGATTCAAGTCCACAGTAGAGACCCTTAGCTGTAATTTCACTTCACTAAAAACCAAGTTCTCAGTCTCTTCTGAAGTGAAAGACGTTGTAGCCAAGCTCTACCATGGCCCCTATCATGAGAGCCCACAGAGGGACAAAAACAAAACTCAAATATATATTTATCAGATTCTCCAGCCTGGCACAAAGTGTCAGACAAAAGGCTAATTTCAGAAGCATGGCAACCAGGTACCAAATCCTCTTCTTCAAGTCCTGAGTGGCATTGTGTGGATCAAATCCTGGCTTGCAGCGCCCCACCATTTTAACAATGATCATTAGGAGGAGAATAGTGTCAAATGTCCACACAGGAAGAAATATGAGAAACCAGTTCCAGTGGATTTTTTCATCAAGCTTCAGCACCAGCTGGATGAGGAAGACCAGTGTAAATATCCATGTAACGAGCACTCTCTGTGCTAGGGACATCTTTTAGTCTTGTCGCGACAACTTCAGGGAACTTTGGTAAAATGAGCCTGCCTGAAATGAAACACATGGTTGTACAAAGGACACTGAAGTGAAAAAAGGTCTCAATTAAGTCAATGTTATAGGAAAGAGAAAATTAGATTTTCCTACGGCATAAAGTTTCCATCCATCTAAACCGCAGACTGTTTAGTCTCAACTAGTACACACAAGTAGAATAAGTAGACTGTCAAAAGAGAAGACTACGGAAGCTCAGAGCTGCCAACCCCTAAAAAATATTTGGCTCAGTATCATGTAATTACATGATATGTATCAT
>JASCQY010000177.1:32068-51215 GCA_030264315.1 Sardinella tawilis
GTGTGTGTGTGTGTGTGTGTGTGTGTGTGTGTGTGTGTGTGTGTGTGTGTGTGTGTGTGTGTGTGTGTGTATGTGTAAATATGTGCACATGATTGAGAGAATGAGAGTGTGCGCATGTACACATGGGTTTTTGCATGCATGCATGCATACGTGGGTGTGTGTGTGTGTGTGTGTGTGTGTGTATGTGTGTGCATACGTGTGTGTGTGTGTGTGTGTGTGTGTGCATCATGTGGTTGGTACCCAGGCATTTCGACCAGCTGGAAGTGCATGTGCAAGGAAAGGCTAATTACGCCCATTATTGTTTTTTTTTTCTGTTCAGCATTGTGGGGAATTTGAGTGTGTATGATTTGCTATTTTCAAGCACAACACCTCGGCGCTCTCTCTGTGCCTCACATGGCCCCCAAACATTAATCACGCCACTTGTAATGTAGATATGGCATTTGCATGCGGCAGCATATCTGGACTGGCTATATTAAGGCTCTCGCGCTCTCTCTCTCTCTCTCTCTCTCTCTCTCTCTCTGTCTCTCTCTTTCTCTCTCTCTCTCTCTGTCTCTATCTATGCATGTGTTTCAGACTGTTTCTGGACGCTCTTTGATTGCCATTCGGAATATATTTTCGGAAGCTGTGTTTACGTGTTGTTTCACCCTGCTATCACTGCCATGAAAACTCACATTCTTATCTTTGTCTTGTCTTTTTCAAATTTCCACAATATTTTTCTCTCTTTTTTTTCATGGTTCTTCCAAACCGTAGCCCTGCCTGTTGTCACCGATTGCAGTCGATAGAAAGATGAATGAGAGAATTCAGAACTGCATAGACCACACAGTGAACCCGGCAGTGTGTGCAAGCTGAATGGTACTGTAGGAATTGAAACTGAATGTGAGACTATGATGCCATTCAGTTAGCTTTAGCTGCTAGTTTTCTCTCCGCTCCGACCGGGTCTGTATCGTACCAAATTATCTCATTCCTTCTTCCTGCAGACATTCTGTCTGTGAGCTTAAACAGCAGGGCTATGGTTGATAATACTCCAAACTTTAACTGTAAGTTTCTCTTGCTCTCTAATAGTTTTGTTTGTTGGTGACACATTTCTACCTTGCTTTCTTCCTGGGTGATATGGTTTGAAACTAATCCACTTTTCCCCCTCTCTGTCCCTATGTCTGTCTGTTTTTCTGTTCATCTTCCTCTCTGTCTGCCTGTCGGTCTGTCTGTCTGTTCATCTTTCTCTCTGTCTATCTGTCTGTCTGTCTCTCTGTCTGTCTTGTCTGTCCTTGCGTTTGTCTGTCTGGTCTGTCCATATGCCTCTGTCTGTCTCTTTGCTGTCTTCCTCTCTCAGCAATTCCCGCCTCTGCTGCCTCTGGCCAGAAAGATTAGTGCTGAATCGTTTTTCGAGTCTAAGACGGAGGAGTCCAAAAGCTCCGAGATGTCGTGTCAGTTCTCCGCCTCCACTAACGGGCAGATGGAGCGGCTGAGCCTGCAGGCCATGATGCGGGGCTTTGAGGACATGTTTGCGCTGGACATTGCCGGCCCCGTGCTCCACTCCGGCATGCAGGTCCACATGCAGGCCAAACAGAACACCACGCGCTCCACCGTGGTCCGGCAGGGACGCAAGATCACCACGGCCGTGGGCTTCGGGGACTTCAGCTGGTCGGACGACAGCGATTAGAAGAAACAAACATAACATAAAAAACAGCGCCTGTTGTGCCTCTGACATAGAAGCCACCTGGGTTGGTGCAGAACATCAGTCACTTTGGCCTGTGTCAAAACAGTGTTCCATGTATTCCACATTAAAACACACACACACACACACAGAAGTCTTAAGACTGCTTAATGGAGGTGAGAGGTCCGTTCCACATGAAAGACTCTCGGTTGCATTTCATAAAAATTCATCTCAGGCTTTGTGCTTTGTTTTTTTTTAATAATAATAATAATAATAATGATAATAAAGAACTGAAGAACAGGAAGCTGAGCAGGGAGTTTAGCCATTAGCTGTGCCGTATGTTAGTTGCTGTGTGCGCAGCTCGAGCCGCTGTCTACGCATCCCTTATGGATGTCATTCCTGCCAAATGAACTGGATGCATAGCGGCATGCTGGGAAGAAAGAGCAGTGTGTGCGTTCCGTCGCCGAGGCGATGCTTTTATGATGAAGTGACATTTGGCTGACATTAAGATTGGCCAATTTGTGCTGTGCGGGGAAAGGAGAGAGGGAGAGAGAGAGAGAGAGAGAGAGAGAGAGAACAGTCGGTGTGATGGAGTCTCTCGCCAGGACAACAGGCCTAGATTTCCTGGAGGGTTTTTTTTTTCTTTCTTTTTTTCCGCCGGCAACAGCTACAGAAAGTTTCCACTTGCCTGCCGAGATTGTATGCTCATTTGCCACACACCCCCACCCTACCAGCATTGTAATCTTTCATTCACCCAGTATGAAAGTGTCATGGCCTATTGACACGCCGGGGTCTAGGGGTGTCAGAAAGCCTCTCTGGACCATCCACGAGCCATTTGCCACTGTAATAGTCGTCAGCACAATGTATGGTGGTGCTGCTGCTGAGACCGACCATCACAGTGTGGTTGGCTTGGGGCTTGTGACGGAGCTCACTTTGTCTCCGTGCACTCGGAGAGACATTAGCATAGGCAGGAGTGCAGAGTCACTGGAGCTCAGTCATATTTCCTCTCTGTCAATATTGAAATTATGTAAATGTTAATTAAAAGTTAATGTAAGGTTTGGCTTGATTGCATTGTCCTTCAGTGTTTGTCAGTGGTTTTAACACAGGCCAAAGTGCGCTTCATGCCCTGCTGGTATGCATCATCCATTGCTCACCATGTCACTTCCATGTCTTAACAGTGGAAGGGTAGTGAAGCAAATTTCACGTGCATCTATACCTTGAACAGGAATGCTATCCTATAGGCATGATAACGATAGACCCTGTAAAGATACTCCTATGCAACTTCTTATTAGTGTTTAGTTTGCTGCAAGTGGTTTTTGCCTTTTGTGCAGCTTGTTTGTACCGAGTTTGCTCTGAAGTGATTACAACAATGGAATGTAAGGAAATTTTGAGACGCAATTTTTCATCATAGACCTGCCATAGAAGCTGAACTTACACACCAAGTAAGATCATGAGATCATATAATTGTGATTTAAAGAGTTTTATTAGTAAATTAGTAATGTATGCTGAGGTTATTAGTCTGCACATGTTTGTGCAAAAATATCAGCAATCTTAAACTCTTGTTTCTGTTCTTCACCAAGACACAGAACTTGTTTTATCAATTTATAATGGTGAAAAAATACGAAAGTTAGTTACAAAATCCTTTGTTAATAAACCTTGGTAATAACATTGTGGTACACAGGTTTGTTCCATGTCTATTGCCATTATCTGTTACAGAATTTCTTACTGGAAAGATGGTGTCTGTCACTTTGCTGTCATTTAGCTGTAGACTCTTCATCTGATTCACCCGATAACTGAATGGACACCCTAACCAGATTCTTATCGCCTTTTTGTATTCTTAGACCAAGTTGCAGTGCCTCTGTCCTTTTGTGTAAAATTTGTACTTGATAGTCATTATATTTATTCCAAAGCTTTTTGTCACTTCATTACAAATTATTTTCAATAAACACTTTGTTTAAGAGACATTGTGTTCTGTCTCTCTCGGAAGCCGTCACATGTTGAGTAGTATGCCAAAATTATCCATGCGTTCTTCTGGATCAGATCAAATCAAATCAGTCAGTGGTCTCCCGAATCAGGTGTACTGATCCCTGAACTGCCTTACTGACAGTCCTGCATAATGAATTGTGTTTTTATATTTGCATCTTTGTTTGTTTATTTTCACCAACCCCACACACACACACACACAACAGATACTTTTTCCACCTCAGTCGTGAACCTGAAGCTGTTTAACATTAAAGGCTTTAAAAGCAAATGTTGTGAAGAGCACAGGGACGAAGGCCTCAGACTCCTCTCTTAAGCGATTCATGGGTGATGTGACATGCAGGCCACACCGGGCTTTGAAGCCTTCAGCCTCACGGTGGGCTTTGCCCTCCTGTCATTAAGTGCTGAGAGATGGGTGCTGAGAGAGAGAGAGAGAGAGAGAGCTCTGCCACGTGCTGAAAGGAAGTCTCAATTACTGAGCCGTGCGCGGCGTCGCTAGTTACTCCCTCCTCTCACTCCACACAGATCTGTTTCCCATCGCCAACGCTCTGCTTTGGGTCTTTAATAAAACACCATGCAAGTCGTTTGTGAAATACAATATGGCAGCTCAGAATGCAATATTATGTCACTTTAATTAGTCATGTGGAATGTAATGGAACTTTGGCAGCTGGGTAGTTTTTTTTTTTTTAAATGGTTTACTTCCGTCGGGGCTGGTGAGTGTGTCTTCTTGTGTGTGTGTGTGTGTGTGTGTGTGTGTGTGCCTGTGTGTGTGTGTGTGTTGTTTGTTTGTGTGTGTGCGTGCGCGCGGGCAGGCGGGCGGGAGGAGCAGGCTGCGGCATGCAGCTGGGCTAGAGGGCCACGCTGCAGAGAGGAACAGGCAGGCGAGGCTCGTGGCATTGATTATGAAACGCGCCCCTTTTCAATGCCAGCCATCAAGACAGACAGTGGGCTCTCGCCTGGTGCTGAGATATCAGATGTGAAGCCAATGGGGAATGAAAAGATTAGATATTCATCTTTAGTATCTTCCCCCTCCATCGTTTATTTATTTATTTATTTGTTTATTTATTCCCCATGTGCAAGCGTTCCTGTTGCCACATGCGGCAGCCTCATGGCCGTAATGATGAAATTATTATTTTGTCTGGCAAAGCAGCTCGCCCTATTAAACCAAAATGAGTTGTGAGAAATGTGACAGGACACTGGACTCATGTGCTAATGGCTGGGCAGTTGGTTTTAAATGGGAAGACTCAGGGAATGTTGGCCATTCGCATACTTATTCATGTGATGTGGGCAGTGTATATAGTCAAGTCAATTGCTGATTTACACAAATGGTGAAAATGATCTAAGATTGATGTGAAATAGATCTTTGCACTGGTGTTATCTCTCTCTGTCTCTCTCTCTCTCTCTCTCTCTCTCTGTCTCTCTCTCACACTGTTTCTCTTCTCACATGCAGCTGCTCCCTAATCTTGAAATACACACCTGGACAGAGGAACATGTGGTTAGTATCATAGTAAATATCACTGCCTCCTGTTATTATAAATTACCTAAATACTCTGATCTAAATGTGTTTAACGTGACTGATTTCCACACTTACAGCACTTCTGGATGCAGCAGATATTTGGAGCTGGTACGTCTCCCTTCCCAGATGTTAATGAGTTTGGACTTTAGAGTAATGTTACACTTTAATATTGTGTGCGTGTGTGTGTGTGTGTGTGTGTGTGTGTGTGTGTGTGTGTGTGTGAGAGAGAGAGAGAGAGAGAGAGAGAGAGAGAGAGAAAGAAAGAAAATCAGCATTTTCTTCTCCTGCTCTCCCAGGTGAGGGAGGCTGTGAGATGCTGCTGTATGCCGACATGTTCCGGAAGAACCACATCACAGGGAAAAGACTGCTGCTGCTCACCGAAACTGACATGAGGGACATGGGAGTCACGTCCAAAGGCCACATCATCCACCTCAAGGTAGACGGCCAAGCCAGCCACTCAACACACTGCCCGAGCTCAGGCCCACTCTGGTGGACCATTAGAACGTGCTTCTCCCCACACAAGTGAGGCGTTTGTTGTTGATTGTGGTGATGTGTTTTTCTCTGCCCTGTCTTGCTAGACTGAAATTGAGAAGTTGGCTAATGATTACCTGGGGCTCTTCCACTTCCCTCCTTTGGTTAAGGTAGGTGTGTGTGTGTGTGTGTGTGTGTGTGTGCGTGTGTGTGTGTGTGTGCGTGCGTGCGCTGCTTCCATGGTTCAAAGACATGCACACAACAGATGTGTTGTTTACATAATGCTTGTGATCTCCCATCCTAAGGACGAGTGGGCACAGGAGGAGGAGGAGGAGGAGGAGAAGAGTAAGACTGTCACTCTGGAGCTCGTGTTTGGCTACCACTGGAAAGCAGGGACCAGCAAGTCGGTAGGTGCAACGCAATTAAACCGAAAATACACAGAACTGCAGCTCTGTATCTCTTTATTTTCACACAGGAGCCATTGATGGTTGTTATTGTACAGGCCCTATCCTTGATCCTCCTGGATCCTTGATCAGAGGGACATTTCCTTTACAAAGACTGTTTGTGGAGAAGAATGGAGTGGGAGGCTATTTTAGTTTAGTTGTAAACTTTTAAACGTTTAGTTTAGGTAATTACTGGGGTTCAGAGCTGTCCTTTACATCCCTTACTTGAGCACAACAATGTAGTGAAAACAGCATTTTAACGCAAAGGACATTATTGTCTGTGTGTTTTTGTTTGTTTGTTTGTTTGTTTTTTCATAAATGGGCAAGCTATCTAAATCTTACACAAATGGCTGTTATTACACTACAGAGGGATGTGTCAATGGATCAGATTGTCATAGATATTAAAGTATATGACAGTTCTATACAATATAAACATTTGCATATTTCTGTTCCACTTTTTGTAGGCTTCCACACATATGTGTAGCCCCTTGTACAGAATACCCTTCAAAAATCTGAAAATAACCAACTAGTTTATCAGACATAGTGCTTGTGAATTGTATGTGTGAGGGGCACTTGACATGTTTTGAAAGCTTAGGGATGGTTGGGCATTTAGAACAAAAGCAGTCTGGGCCTTTGGTAGGAAATCATATGACAACTGCTTCTAATGTTTTTACTTGCTTGTTTTATCTGCCAGCCATCATGAAAGAGGGCGAGTTATTTTTTGATTCTCTGGAGATGAAGGCAGAAATGTTCAGACAGCTTGGCTGTCAACAAACACACTGGTTTTGGAGGTGCTCCCAGCCGCACGACCAGATTTAACCTTGCGCTTTAAACCAGAATGTTAACAAAAACTCTCGACGTGAAACATATAATTAGGCCGGCTTTTCCATTAATTGTCCTGAGGCTGGTGTGTTTTTCTGCCAATCATTATTTTGTAATATCATCCATGCTACAGCTCTCAAGCTACATCTCCTTTTGTTCGCATGGTCACACTGTGATAAGTTGTCATTGCCATTGAATTGAGATGCTTTGCTGTGTCAAGAACGCCATGCTTCTTCTCTTGAAGTTGCCATTTCCTTAACCAAAGATGCCCATTATTGTTCCTGTCAAATATTGACCACTGTTAGCCTAAGCACATTTTCCGCTCAGAAGACATTTCTCCCCCCACCCCCCCCCCCCCCCCCCCCCATCTCTCTTTTTTTCAAAGTCTAGAGCAACAGATAAATAAATCTTTAATCTAAAGCGATGTATCCCATCCTCCCCCGCATGCTAGCAGTCTTTTGTTAGAGTCTCAAATGCTGGAGAAAGGCTGGTTCTCCACTTGCTGTTTGAATTTAATCAAAAATGGCCCATTTAGCCAGAAGTCATTTTCTTTTTAAAAGGCAAATGTTATTTAATCTTTCAGCTGTTCATTGTCCCATCATAAATAGTCCCCTTTCAGTGCGTTCGGCGGGGCTGAAACGAGCCTGCTAATTGCCTCCCATTTCTTCTGACATGTGGTGGTTTAGTGGGTAGAAAACACAGCGGGGAGAAGGAAACAGGAGGCTGAGAAAATGAGAGCTAATTATTTTCCCCTGCCTGGTGTCAGGTTCCATGTCAGCCTTGTTTTTACAAACTGGAAGGTTTTTTTGCACTAAATAAAACAAACCCGCTCTCTCGTTTTTTTTCTTTTTTTTTTTTCTTTCTACCCCGTCCCTCTTTGCTGGCGGTGTCATGGAAGCAGCTGCACTTCTCAAAGACAAAATGAGGGCCTTGCGAGTGTGTGGCCACCATCTGACAAGCACCCAGGGTCCCCTGCTAATGAGGATATCACCGCGCAGCCAAGTGAAAGGTGCTGAATTATGTATGAGTTGTCATTAGACGCACTGCGGTCCTGGGCATCATTACCAGACATTGTTTCTGCTGGAGTGATTAGGCCCTGGATGGACCATGGACCCTTGGTGTGATGGGCCAGGACTGGCCACCGCGCCGACAGTCCATCTCTAAGCCAGGGGGAGCTGCCTGATGCTGGGTGCTTTGAGGGACAACAACCCCCCACCCCCCCTTCCCTCGCTTCCACCACCGCCGTCCTTCCCAAGCCCCCACTCCCGAGGGAGCGTGCAGGAGTGGGCTGCGACTCGGCGGACGAGTGTGTTAGCACCTCTCCTCTGATGTCTCCCCCTGTGATCCCAGCACACAATAGATTGGCCCGCTCCGCGGTCCCTGTGTGGTTAAGCCATGACCTGTGGCTTGAGCGGGTGGTTAGTGGAAACGAGACAATCATTGCTGCTTTGTCAGCAAGAACAGCGGTGGGCGAAGAAGTGGCAGGTTGTGCTAATCCCTTCCAAGATCATGTGTTCATTGGAGCTCATTGAGTCAGATGGGAGCAGCAGCGCCCGGGTCCTTTGGGCTGCTTATAGCACACTGCCATCTTGTTTACACAACAGCTCAACTTTGCTTGTTACTATTGCGTTGTGTGTATACAGTGCACAGCACACGGGCAGCAGAATTAATATTTCCAAAACATGACGGAATGGAAATGCAACAAGACTGTGTTTGCTGGTAGATTCAGAGTTTAATGCATACATCAGAATGTGTTAGCTTGGTGGTTTATATCTTGTACTGAATTCATTACCAGTTAGTTGCTGTTGAGAACCTCAGCCAGAGGAGGAAAGAGCTGAGGAGCAACCAAACTCCTTATTACCTGAGCTCCACCTCTAGGTTGTGCTGTTGGTTCAAGTTGCAGGGCTCAAGGCAGCCAGAGCCACATCCACATGGGTCCACATGCTAGAGCAGCTAAAGGGACATCCGGGACTGTCAGATTACTCAAATTACTACAGCTACCAGTGTGTGTGTGTGTGTGCGTGTGCGTGTGTGTATGTGTGTGTTTGTGTGTTAAGATCCTCATTAATGGGGGGGTTTGTGTCCTCAGGACTGTAAATGGAAGATGTACATGGAGCTGGATGGAGATGAGGTGGCAGTGACCTACATCAAGGATGTCACCTTCAATTCATACAGATCAGATGTGGATGTCCTAAAAATGACCAAGGTATGGGATCAAGACATTACACAAAACACGATGACACAAGTTCAAGAACTAGGTTGAAATTTAGAAGTTTTGGAAGTATTTTGTCAAACATTACCTGTACATTGCGTTTATATCCAGACCTATGTGTAATTTACAGCCACCATTTGTAATGGATAAATGGGTCATTGGACTCTCAGACAACCAAACAGTTGACTGCACTGTGAACTATGAGGTAAGCTGGGTAACCGTCCACCTGCACTTGCACACCAAATACTCTTTTGGGTTCTGACCCTCTTCCTCTGTGCATCAAAGCATCGGTAAATCGAGTCTGAAGATGAGTTACCATATAACACATTACAAACATATTTTCCCTTAATCCCTGGCTTGTGTCATTAGAGTGACGTAAGAACGCCCAAGTGTACTAAACACAGTCACGCAGTGCGCTGGAGCCCCGCTGGTGGTATGGATGTCATCAAAACCATGGAGCTGGTCATCGAGACAGGGCAGCAGAAAGCAGAGGGAGTCCCCAGGAGCCGCTCAAACTCTGGTAGCCTAACTGCCTCTCCAGGGCAACTTTTCTTTCCACACACACACACACACACACACACAGACAACACAGAAGGCATTCAGATGTCAGCCAACATCACAGCAAGAGCTTGGCGTGGCATGCATTTAGCATTAAAGCAAAAGACCCTGAAAGTCTTCATCATTGTCTTATGCATCCAAAGTAACCAGACATGCAAAAGTGAATTGCAGACAAAAAGATGATAATTGATAAGTGAAGGGCCTGAGCTTGTCGTCCTCCAATTCTATTAGTAGAGTTTTATAAACATACATTGTTAAGTGCTATGGTTTGTGTAGCCTAATGGACTCCTGACCCCTTTTGCACTCTCCCCTCCAGGAGTTGACCCTAAATGGATCTACAGGCTGAGGATGAAGCAGCAGAGGAACCAGCAGCAGGCCGTTACTCCCTCTGCGAGCCCCAGCAACCTCACCCTGCCTCACTTCCTGTCAGCCTATGGGAACCAGTCCTCATATGCAGCTGCGGTGAGGCGTTCCCCCAACCACAGCCCCCTGTCCCCTTGGAAGTCCGACTCTCGGTGCTCGTCTCCAACAGCGGGCCTGTCGTCCCGTCTGTCCACCCTCCATTTGGGGTCAAAGGGCAGCAGCCCATCCAGCACCACCTCGGAAAGTGCTTCAGAGCGCGAGCGTCCCCTCAGTGCAGGTGCCCTGCACAGGCCGATAAATCCGTATTTCGGCTCGTCATTCCGTCCTGTCTCAGGCCGAGACACAAGGACGTCACCCACAACTGCTGGATTAAGCTCAGGGCAAAGGACATCAAGACATGCCCAGCATGGGTGGCGGCCACGGTCCAACTCCAGCGCTGGCGCTCTCTGTCAGATCCAGCCGAGGACGATACCTGGCATGTCCCCAGTTAGCACCCCAAAGCAGGAGCGAGAGGAGGGCAAGGCCAACGATGGCGGCTGGATTAAAGTGGAGCGTCCGAAGAAGCCGCAGAGGCCGCCTGAGATTAAGCCAGTCAGGGGCCGAGGAAGGAGAGGAGGCAGAGGTGGTGGACGTGGACGAAACTGACAAGAACATTTTACCTCACAAGCACTAATGTTAGGCTATAATGAAACTTGAATGTCGTCACCTGTTCAAGGTTATCAAATATTAAGTCCTCACTCCTCAGTAATACTCTATGAATAAGTGGCATGCACTCATTGAGGGATAAAATGTTAGGAACAGCTATGTTGAACTGAATGCAGTTCATATGAATGACATATTTCAGGTTTTTGGAGTTTTTTTATGCAATGATAGCTGTTAATTCCTGTGGTTTTCCAGTTGGAAAAAGTAGTCTACTTTGTACACACTACTTTTCTTACAGGTCTTTAGGCTCAAACAATCACATCTCAGGTCTTTTATGCTACAATCAAAGCAAAAAATGGAACAATTTAATATATTCAAGTGTACATTTATAAAACTGACCATTTGAAGTTAATGAAATTGTTGACATGCTCTATCTTTTTAAAATGTAGTCATATTTTATATTTTTAATCAAGATAATGAGTCAGGCGAAGAATAAGATAATTCTAAAGGGATCTGAAAAGGACCTGTTATGTTGGTTTTATTTCATCATGTTTTAGTAATGTTTTTGAAAAGTATTTTTAATCATCGTTTTTTTATTGAACGCAGTTGACATGTAAATATCGAGAGGAAATGTATAATATTTATACTGTTTTGAGTTATGTAGGTCAATCAGCAAGATTTACTGGGTGGGTTATTTGTTATGCAGATTACTGAAGACAATTTGGCGCCACCGAAAGGGTCCTAGAATCGTAATGAAAATTCTGTATTATTATGTACTCTTGCAGCGACAAAAAAAAGATATTATATGTTTATCTATAAACATGTAAAATAAATCATATCTTCTCCATACCTGATCAGGTTTTCTGGTTCTGTTATGAAAATGTTCTATTTGCATTTTACATAACTGCTAGGACGTAAGCGTGGCGCGGGAAAGTGGCACACCTCTTTCAGTCTTCCCGCGAAACTTAGTTACTACTCATCAAGAGTACACTGGTGGAGCTTGGAGCCACGGACCCCCTCGCTGCTGTAGATAAAACTGCTAAAAGGAAAATGCGTTCCAAGGTAAATATGCAAAGAAATGTGTTAAGATAGTCTTTTACTCCGTCCTGAACATATATCTATTGACAATAGTGATCTTGTGTGCATTAATCATGTATTAGTTTGAGTAGGTTAATGGGTCACTCTGCAAAGTTGCTATGTGCAGCAAGCTAGCTTATGAAGCCCATGGCCCCTCCTAACATTAGCAACCTTTAAAAACTACAATAATATATTCTGTGAAGTGTGGCACACGGAAAAGCCATTATGCATGAAATGATTTCCTGACATATCCAGTATTAGACTGTTATTTGGTGTTAAAACCCGCTCAAGGTCAGTGTTCATTGAGCGGAACACCCCCTCCTCTGGGTAACACAAAAACTTAGCAGACGTAAGAATCTTTTTTTATTAATGAGTTGAAAGGAGAACACTATTCTTAGTTCTTACGGTGTCATAACGTCACAGAATACCAATGTTATTACAAAAAATGCGAGTCTTCATTTAGTTATGTTACCATTGAAACCAAACACATCCGAGTCTTTTAAATTTCATTGTAGTGCTGCATTTCTTTTGGTTATGCTGTTTGGCCTAAACAATGGGTTAATGGAGACGTTAATCTGATAGCTGCGGAGAGATAAAAAGTAAAAAGTCAAGTGAATGTTAGTATTCGCTTTTCCTTTGTGTAGGTTCACAGTCGTTCAGTCTGATTCTGGTAAGAGTATCGGTAAAGGTTTGATCTCATTTCCGTCAGTGTTTGAGCTGCAGAGACGTCTTCTCTAGTTTTAACTTCATAACTATATAACTTTGCTCTGTATTAATAAGTTAAATCAGTGATTGCAGAATTAGATGTAAAGCTTTCAGTTAATACTAAACCTGCAGTTTATTGTCGTCGGCATTATTTAAATATGATCTTGGACTTTACCCTGATCATGGAGTTTTGTTACTCTACCTCCTAACCGCTTGTGTGTGCCACTTCAGAGGCAAAGTGTTCAGCCACCGGCCACCAGGATGAACCTGCGCAGCTACAGGAACATGCCCCTCGTTCCCATAGAGACCTCCTCTTCCTCAGATGACAGCTGCGATAGCTTTGGTTCTGATGGATTCGCGAATACGGTAATCAACGTTCTGTCAAACTAGCTCCTTTTTTTTGTTTCCTTATTCTCTGTTTACACTGACTGTCCCATCCATTGACTTGTACTAACTCCACCTCTTTGTGGTATCTGTGTTTAGAGAAAGGTCCTAAAACCTACCAGAGTCTCTCCAAGGAGGGCTAAGGCACCTGAGGTGACCTCAGAGGAAGACACATGCAGTAGCTTCGAGGACAAGAACTTCAACAAAGAGATGAGCGCTATGGTGAGCAAGTAGCAACATGACAGTATGCAACACTGCTTGTGCTTGTCTGACAATGCTGTAGGATAGTATGGAGCTGAGCAATAAAGGCTAACCTGTCAGTTTGGTACTCTCTCCCCATCGCCAGAACGTGGACTCTGACAACGACTCGATGGAAGCTGAGTCTGAGCCAGTGAAGCGGTCACGGCGCTCCCACACGCTGAAAGTGGCTCTGAGGTTTCCCACTAAGAAGAGCGCTCCGAAGCGGCCTGCGTCTGAACCTAGCCCGGCCGTCAAAGAGAGTGAATCTGACGCCGAGGAGGACGGAAACTTTTTGAGCAAGAGGGCTCTCAACATCAAGGAGAACAAAGCCATGGTATGTGCAGTGACTGCTTTAATTGAAGGACGGTCAATTTTTGGGGTGATTTTAGAAGCTGTGGCTGATTTTCATGCGTTTTTATTTTTTTGTCCTCATTTTAGCTTGCCAAATTAATGGCTGAGATCAACAAAGTCCCGGGGCTGTTTCCTAAAAGAGCTTCCCTTCCTTTGACCAACACGGTAAGCAGAACAATAATGACGGCTCGTTAAATTTCACACTTCAATACCATTTACACACACTTCATTACATTGCACCACAATACTTCACCCTTCATTCTTGTGCATAAAAGTGTTTGTATTGAATTGCTGCTAATGAGCAGTTATGTTCTCATCTCCCCTCAGCCCCGACGAGTCCCACGGAGTTCTTTAGGTGGCCCAGCCAGGAAAAACCCTGAGCGGATCTCGCGCATCCACACACGCTCGCGAACCCAGGTGGATGGCCCGCCCAGCCCTGTGCCCGACGATGATCCCGAGGACAAGTTCAGCCTGGTGCGCAAGAGTCGCTACTACGAAGAGGTGGACGAGCCGGTACGTGCTTCTTGTCTGTTCTGCTCTTAATGAACGTCCAGTTGTGAAGTCACTCGCTTATTACCAATTAATAGTAGTAGTAATTAACGTTTGAATAATGCGACAGTAACAGTATGTGCTGGAAGGTCCCACATCATGTTTACACCAAGTGAGGTGTTGAATTTGAACGGCTGCTCTAAAGAACTTCTGATGATTTCCACTTTTTGTTGGGCATCAGTCCTATCAGATGAATGAACTGAAATGCTGTTTGTGTTCCAGAGGGAGCCGCGGAGAAGAAGCTGTAACGGTGTCATGGCCATCCCACACGTGGTTCGTCCTGTGGAGGAGGTCACTGAGGCTGAGCTGGACAACATCTGCACCAACGTTCGGGAGAAGGTCTACAGTAGCTCGATGGTGTGTGTCCACTGCTTTCCGATATGTTTAGTTATTCTCGACCATAGACTTGGAAGTATTCATCTTGATAGCATGAACCAAATGTGACCAGAGTAGCTTGCAAATCCATAAAATCGTTTTTTTTCCCTCCATAATTCTTTTTAGGGTTCCACTTGCCACCAGTGCCGTCAGAAAACTACTGACACCAAGACCAACTGCCGCAACCCTGAGTGTGTGGGTGTGAGGGGTCAATTCTGTGGGCCTTGCCTCCGCAACCGCTACGGGGAGGAGGTTCGGGACGCTCTGCTGGACCCAGTGAGTACATTCACATGCATCGGTCACAGACCTCTTTAACATGCGCCTCCTAGCGATGTTACCACCATTCAGGCTTATCTTAACTTTTCTGTCGTTCCTCCACCATCACAGGAGTGGCAGTGCCCACCGTGCCGAGGAATCTGCAACTGCAGTTTCTGCAGAGCACGTGAGGGACGTTGTGCCACAGGTGTGCTGGTCTACCTGGCCAAGTACCATGGCTACGACAATGTCCATGCCTACTTGAAAAGGTGAGTTGGCCTTTTCTTTTCTTGTTTACTTGAACTGGTATTTTATTTATTTTTAGTTTTTTTTTTAAAGCGTGTTGAGTATATTATGTAACGGTACGTCTTTTTTTTCTCTGATGCAGTCTGAAAAAGGAACTGGAGGAAGAGGAGAACAGTAAATGAACAGTAAAAGCTGAATGTCAGCCTGCTGAATCAAAGATGAATTTCTGAATCGGTTCTCAACCAGTTTGCTTGCTCAGTTAGAGAAGACAAAAAGGAATCGCCCACTGATTGTCTTAACCATGTGTAAGCTGCACAGTGTAGACTGTTGAAAATGGCCTACCGTGAAATATTTTCAAACGTACATTGTTTTAAATGTATAAAGTTGTCAAAGAATGGAAAAAAAGCCCCAGGGAAATGGTAGTAATCTTCTTTTGTACCTTTATGTATTAGCTTTTTTTTAAACAATACCTTTGTTTGTAACATGCATTAAAAAGGAAGAATACCTAAGAGATTTTAAACGTTTTTTGATGCAGCCTGATATGAAAATGTCTTTATCTCTTTCTTTCTTTTTTTAGAAAACATGTTGGTACTGTTCTTGTGAAAGGCGTTCATAAAACATTTCTCGTTGCCAGTGTTTCTCCGTTGAGTAGTTCCCCTCCTGCTGCCCCTGAGGTGCTCTCGGGGTGGAGAGGGCACCGTGAGTCTGGACCATTACCCTTTCCTTCTAGTGCCGAGAGGAGCCGCGTGATATACGACGGCGCCTGCTTGAATCCTTCATTAGATAACTGTCACTAATGGTGTGGAAACAATTAGCAGTTCTCTAATGGGAATCTCGTACCTGTAAATCATTTTTTCCTATTAAAGCACTTTTGCTCTCTCTCTCCTCGGCTGTGATCTCTCCCCTCTTTTCCATTTCCAGTGGTGCTTTGCAGTGCAAATAGTCCTGTTCTACTAGGTGTCACTCATGTGCCAATGGCAAGACTGCCTCAGAAAGGGTCGTCTCAAATATGGACACGATGTCCATTTGGATGTTGGGATTGCATGTTAATGTGTTCAATCTAGACCAGATGTCATGGAGTATACCTCGCTCTTATTGGTGTTTTGCCCTTGAGGAAAATGCATAGTATTTGACCTATGTGATTACAGCTGTACCTGCATCAACCAACAGAGGTTTTCAATGGACAACGAATTCCACTCTTCTGCTAATAACGCTTAAAGGTCAAAGGCTATAGCACGATTATGTGCACTCATAGAATTATACACTCTTTATTTCTATGATGTGCACTTACAACATCATGTTCATTATTTGTTATCCTATTTGTTATCACATTTTAGTCTGTCTATTCAAGGTTAAGCAACACATTTTATTTTTAAGTGATTAACATTTTAATATCTATGTATGTAGCCTATCAGTGTAGGGTGAAGTCTGTCGATCCATCTTTGTAGAATACTTACAAGCTGCTGTGCATGTTCCTAATGGTGTGAATTAATACTTGTCAGCAGTCTCTGCCCTTCCTGTCTGCGTGTGGTGTATGCCATGGTGTAAAAAAGAGTTTTAACTCCTTTTTATTTTGCAATGTGAATCTTTTTAGTTCTGTGGGAAACGAATGCTTCAAAAACTATTATTTGCATAATAAAGATGCACTTGAAAATACTGGTATTAAATACCAATGATCATCCACTTTGGGATGATGAATATTTAGGGAAATAATTGTTTACGACGCTCAAGCATCGAGCTGATCTGGTAATCAGGCTATGAAATACAATATTTATTCATTAGAGCGGATTTAATGAGGCCTTGCGGCGCTAATTATGAAAACCACTGTAGCAGTAAATGAGTAGCGCATGGCGACGGGAGGCCGGGTACCTGTTAGGAGGGACTGGGGCTGGAGAGCTCGAAGAGCCCTGCCTGGATGAGCAGCACCGGGCCCGTGGGTCAGCCCAGCCAGCGCTGATCCCGATACGCTGTAATTAGACTGCTGCCTCTCGCGTCGCCCCTCCGCTGCGGGGAACACCAGCGGAAACAAGAGCAGGTGCGACGCGTACTTTGGAGCCTACGAGGAGGGTCTTATCGTCCACATCTGGGCTGATCAGGTGACTGTGAGTTCCCCATTGAATGTTCTGTCACAGAAATGGGATGTTATAGAGAAGGAGGTAGCTGAGATGATAAGCGTAAAACACAGTTTGTTATCCTTCTAGCTTTGTTGGGTTTTAGGCTACCTAATAAAAAATGACAGTGTAGGCCTATATGCAGATGAACTAATCTAGGCCCACTGCTCTTCCAAACAGGCCTGGGACCTCGGCAAGGCCAATGTTTTGACAGGCTTGCAAACGTAGCCTAAGACATTTGCCATTTTTATTCAATCTCCAGTCGAATCCAAAGTTTCTGAAAACAAATAATCACTGGTCTTGACCCTGCTCCCTGACACACAGGTGCCGCCGATGTGCAGACAGTGATTGTATATGGCATTGAGTCTTATGACACGCCTTACCTCCTGCTCGGAGGGCTGATGGAAACGGCATGGTCCCGGTGTCAGGCACATTATCAAAGAAAGAGGCTACCCGCAGTTGTTCCATCTCCAGGGAAATTGCCAACTCACCCTAACAAAAGAAGACATAAGTGCACTCACTGTAGGCCGTCAGTGAGCGTGATAAGATGACGTTGTAAGTAGAGAAATTTCTCTACAAGGGGGCAGAGAACATGAAGCAGTCGGACTGAAGATTGCTCCTGTTAGTGCCTGCTTGTCTGCATCTGTGCCGCTGAATCTGTGAATCACTTAAAGGATTTGAGGGCCAGATGCGCATTAGCCTACGGTAGGCTTTTGGACTAGGCCATAGTTGGTTAGTTAGCCTAAAATGTAGGCTAAGAACTTGTTTTACATTAGGCTAACTAGTCTTATAGTTAGTTATGGTTATTTAAAAAGAAAAAAAATATATAAATTGTTCAGAAAAAATCAATTTTCGATTTTTCAAAACGGCAAAGAAAACATTGCGTTGTATAGAATGAATTTCGCTGTCTTCAACTGACCCCTCCGGGTTCGACCTGAGGGGGGAGCTCTAATACAGGCAACTTTTTCTCCAGCAGTTGCCTACTGTCTGTTGCTCCAGTGAGTAGTCTAGTCCATAAATCAACAAGCTTGTCTAACATAGGCTATGAAGTTTCAAGCAAACACCGTTTGTCACCTTTTAAACTACACTCCGGTCTCTAAAAGCATCACTCTCACTTCGCTGTCCTGCATGTCTTCTTGTGTACCTTCAGGAAAGCCAGAGAAAAAGATGTATGGGAGAAGAGAAGAATTCTCCTTTGACAGCAGTAGCAGTCTGTCTCCATTGGCTGTGACATCTTCCTCTTTGCCTTCACAGATCAGACAGAGGCAGGCCAGCACACTGGAACCAACCCAAGCTACAGACTGGTAGCACTGAGGTACACTGAACTGCTGTGTTGAAGAGATGGAAAGATTTTCCTTTAAGCTACTTATGATAGGCTGCTGAATTTCATGTACGGGAAACATCAGCCTATGCTTTATTATTGTCCTTTGTCAAAGGTCCGATGTCTCCATCCTGGTTTAATGTGTTACAGTTCATAAATTTACACATAAAATGTGGGGCACAGAAAGAAGAGTCAACATGGTCAGTATCACATTTATCTTCCACTTTATTGTGAAAGGCTATTTCATATTTTTAAAAGGCACATTGTGTCCATTAGGGTAGGCAAACTGTAACTGTCAATCAATTCAATAAATGTTATTTTTTCTTTTGTTGATGGTGTGGCCACACATTGTTAATTTACAGGCAAAATATTGATTTGCTTATTTATCCATGATGAAGCACACTCACCCATATTGACTGTGTAGCCTATTAGTCAAATTTATTAAAATGCTCTGCAGGCAGATCGCTGGCAGACCTAATTATTTTCCCAGTTAAGTTATTGTAATAATTGTCATTTCAGGGTTATTATTATTATTTCATTTCTTTGGTCAGGGAAAAGAACCGTTTTTAACACAGTTTGTTGTACTAATACTTGCCCTTTAAAATCCATATGTGTCCGTGGGTAGAGAACAGCAGGAGGAGTGATGGGTGGGAGAATGGAGCAGCCCAGCCCCTTCACTGTTTCCCATCTCAATAGCCTCTTCATCACTCCCACCAGCTGCCCATGGACATCTCCTGCTCACTGGGTAGAGATGTTCTAGTCTGGGGCAAACGACAGGACGGGCAGAGTGTGTGTGTGTGTGTGTGTGTGTGTGTGTGTGAGAGAGAGAGAGAGTGTGTGTGTGTGTGTGTGTGTGTGAGAGAGAGAGAGAG
>JASCQY010000178.1:8088-19441 GCA_030264315.1 Sardinella tawilis
AGCTGGGCTGGTTTAGTCAGACTATGTACGGAGCCAAAAGCTTTTGGTGGAGAACATAGGATGGCGTCGTCAGGCTATCAAAAATGTACTTTACATCAAAAATGTACTTTGGCCATATTGGCACAGTTGTTTTTATACTCACGGGACCCTCTCAATGTACCATGGGATCTCCGGAACCTTTTCTCTAAAAAAAAAAAAACGACAAAAACAAAAAAAAACAAATGAGGCAACGTGCAAAGTTAATACATACTACATATATAAAATATTGTTTTGTTGTCAATAGAATAGCATAAAATATTTTATGTGTTAGCATTTATCCTTTTACATTTATTATTTAACATTCATCAATGACAACAGAAGAAATATTATATGTTCAGAGATCTATAATTCTGTCCTTGCTAAGTTCATGTGCTGCAGCAATGCTGGTGTTTTATGACCTGAACAGGACACTCACTTGCAGAGGGCTCCAGTGGCATTTCGTGGGCAGAGACAGGCGTATCGCATGAGTCCCCTGAGACAGGTGGCGCCATGCCCACACTCATTGCCTGCACACGCATCCACTTGCACCTCGCAAAACCTGCCCTCGAAACCGGTCTTACACACACACTCAAAGCCCGTTGGCTTTGAGCTGCAGTTTCCATGGACGCAAGGCTCTGAGTCGCATGCATCCACCGTGTCATTGCAGCGCAAACCACCTAATCCTAGTGGGCACTCACAGCGGAACTGGTTGAAGAGGTCAGTGCAGACGCCCCCGTTCAGGCAGGGCTCTGGGTTGCAGACGTCGGTGCCCCAGCAGCCAAGCCAAGGAGAGCCTGATGCACGCAGAAACTGCTCCTCCTGTGGCCGGGGCAGGTTAGCTTCAGAGTCTGTGTAGAACGGCAGCAGGAGGCCACCGATTTCCAGGGGGCCGAGGCAGCCCACCAGGTTTCCCCCTGCTCCAGCACCCAGCCCTCCAACCAGGATATCCACTCCATCCTTCAGGAAATCCAGATTCCCAGAGGCATCCTCAGAGACCGCAGCTTCCTCCAAATCCCCATCCAACACCAGGGCCCACTTAGACATCAGGCTTGTAGGTTCTTGCATAACCAGCTCCGCCATGTGCCATTCTCCATCATTGACTGGCATCTCACTCTCAATGCTCAGTCGCGGGGCCCCCTGCCCTCCCTGAAGCTCAACGAGCAGGTGGGAGCTCTGGACAGAGATGGAGATGAACTCATTGCCCCTCTCAGCATGTAGCAGGGTGCCATCACCGGCCCTCGTTCGCAGCTGGAGAGAGACACTTGCGAGAGGCCGCTGGATTTTTCCATTACCCCTGTACGTCAGCGTGGTGCTGTTCTCCCGGAAAGTCACATTTGAAACACCTTCAGAACAAGATATGGACAGATATGGCAGTGTTTTAAACAATGTTTCCTATCATTCTTCTTTATGAAAGCCATTCTTCTCCAGTGTCAGTATTAATGACAGGTTGCCCTATCACTTTATTTACCGCAAATAAACTAGCTTTAAAATGAAATGAAAGAAATATACAGCATTGTATAAACATGCTCTTGCAGCATACTCACACTGGAAGCCATCAGCCTCAGGTAGACAGGTTGTATAGGATGGGCAAGGGGAGAGTTCACACCATTTCACCTTCTCGCAGCGCTGGCCTGTTGTGTTGGGAGGGCAGTTGCAGGCAAAGTCATCCCAGATGGAGTAGCACACTCCCCCATTCAAACACGGCTTAGCCTGAAGAGCAGAGTTTGAACATTTATGTAGTTCATCTGATCTACCGATGGAGCTATGACAGAAAATCTACTGTCAGTGATGGTCACATTCATTGAACAGACAATGATCATGCCAAATACTAGTTATTATGTTATGTTTTGTGTTTGTGTTTCTTTTGTCATTTGTTCTTTCTGTGATGAATGGCCTATCTTGCACAACTTGATTGAAAAGTTCAGAACACAAGACATCGGAATAACGTATTTACAGATTGCAGCCAGAGTTGGCATGATCACTGGGTTACATAAGCAGGGATTGCTGGTTGGTATTTATTGCTTACACTGCAGGAGTTGTCACTGGCACAACCACGTGTGACTTTGACCAGGTTCTCCTGGGCAAACGAACTGACCGGCGTGCCAATGGGGAAGAACTGCAGCCGCTTTGATGACAAGCGCAGGTCCTGTACGCAACCTTTGAAGTAACCTCCAAAGGCCAGGGTGGCACGCTGGTCCGGAAGCCCTCCGACATACAACACGTCCCCCATCTGAAGCAGAATGTTCCGGATGGGGATGTTGCCCTGGCTCCTCGCTGACAGGAAGAGGGCCACTCTTGCCTGCTCTATTTTCACGCTCACCAGGTGGAACTGGCCGTCATTTACCACACCATGACTCGCCAAGGTCTCAAAGTTGTTCATCTGAACTTTGACCCGGCCCTCGTCCAGCCAGATGCGGAGATACTGGCTGGTGCTGTTGGCCAAGACCAGGAGTAGGCCTTGGGGTCTTCTGGTGCGAATAAACAAGGACAGGGCGATCGTCTCACTGGGCTCATCCTCAACAAGGAAGGAAGCATAGCTCTCAGCATCTTCACTCCCAAACCGGGCTGTGATGTACTCTGCATTAAAACACATTCAGCACATTACTGAATAAACAGTACAGTGATGTGACGTTTCTATAAATATACTGTAAGCCTATGCTGTGCCTTTTTTATGCTGTGCATCTACATTCAACTTGGAACACATTGTATGTGAATTGTTAACACACACATGAATCTTTGTAAATTGATTTTTAACAGACTGTTAAGCACAGATCTTTAGTCCCACGTTTTCTTAATCCAACTGCCTTGTGTGGTGTGTGTGTGTGTGTGTGTGTTTGCACATGTGAAAGATAGTGCCTGGACTTGACTTTGTTTCTTTAGCTCCTTAATCCCTCCCTACGTCTGAGTTCTAAATTTATCCATCTGTGGCTGTGCAAATTTAGCTGCTTAATGCAGACTTTAATAGAGTGAATATAGCCACAGAGAGAAAGCAGCCCCCTCCCCATGCTCTTGTCATTTACTGTAATTCTATGTGATTAAATAATCACATCGACTGTGTTTATTGTGAACATGCTTTGGGCAAACTGGTGCACTAGTGTTTTTTTCCATGAACATGAGCTTCTTAGGGATCTGAAGTTTGAATCCCAGCACTTAACAGTTAAAATGATTTCCTATCCACTAATTAACATTTGTAGGCTTTGTTAACAGTCCTGCTCCCATAACTGATTTCAGCATACTAATTTCAGCTTACTAATGACTATTCAGTTGCTTCTTGCTGTGCAGTGCTGTCTGTGATATCTTTCCTTTATGTCTGATAGGGTACTTTTATTGAGTCATATTATGAACAACTTTTAGTTGTCTCTGAAGCTTTGTTGTGCTTTCTCAGGGCTTTTCAGCATTTTAACTTTACATTCCTTCTTAATTTTACATTCCCTCTTTTTAATTAAAAAAAAATAAAATATAAAAGGCTTACTAGATGCTCTGACATTTTGCTGTATGGACTTAACCATTATTTAATATTTTGAATAAACTTGTAAGATACTTTTTTACCAGTGGGTGGCAGTGGTGTAACAACAAAGATTAACCTTTTCTGAGGAATATATTTAATAAATGTGCACAAAATGAAAACATTCAGTGATAATGTCTCAAGGCTCTTACTCATTATTAATCTACAGAATTATCAGAATTATTTTATACAGAATCTTTATCGTCATTGCTACTTTTGCTTTCTGTGAAATCTAAAGCTCATTAGTAATAGGTTCCGCTCAGACTCTCAGACCCTGAATTGTCACTGTTGTGAGATACAGGCACATACTGTACTGTATCTGACAAATAGAACAGAACTGCATGCCATCTTGAAGCTTTTGCTTTTAATAATAGGAAATGGTGATGTTTATGTGTTTTTTAATCAAGACAATGGTTTTATTTTCACTTAAAATAGTCATTTTATTTTCACTTTAATTTTTGCATTGTGTTTTTGTACTATTGTAGTTTGCTTATAGTTTGCTCGTAGTTATTATTTTGGCTTGCTTTACATGCTAGTGTGTTGTCAGTCAGGTTTTCAGTCTAATGAGCATGCAGGGGTGGGGTTAGACTACATCAAAGCACATTTATATTATGTTATTTGTTGAATGTTTTTGTGAATAACTTAGCAGCGAGCCTTGCACAGGCTACATGCTACCATGGTTTCATCTACCTGAAAATCTACCTCATCTACCTGAATTTCATCTACCTGAAATCTACCTCATCTACCTGAATCTCATCTACCTGAGAGTACCCCACGTATTCAGAGCAGCTTACCCTCTTGGCAGTGGTCTCCCTCATATGGCCGGTGACACTCACACGAGTATTTCATCCATCCCTGACTGATGCACCTGCCTCTGTTCTGACAGGGGCCATCCTCACACTTGTCCCGCTCACTGCAGCCTGCTGTGACATTCACCTGCTCTGCTTTCGCTGCAAGTCCAACCCCGGGGACCACCAGCCTGGATTCCACGTGAAAGTCTTGAATGCAGCCGATGAAGTGGGTGGCTCCTTCGCCCCGCGTCCCTCCGATGAAGAGGCTTTGAGGGACAGCATTGGGCTCAGGGAAGCCAGACCCGAGCTCAGAGGATGAGGAGGATGCTGCAGGCCTTTCGGACGAGCTCTCGGTGCTCGGACATTCATCTTCCACGCAGTGCAGCGTCAGCCCCAGTGTCCCACCCTGGAGCAAGGCCTCCAGTTTGTGCCACCTCCCGTTGGCCACCATTCCCTCAACCAGAGCCTCCTGCAGCACCTCACCAGGCTCCTGGGCCCGACGCATGGTGTGGCGTAGCTGGCCATCAACGAGATCCACTGTGAGCAAGAGGTCCTCTACTTTGCGCTGGAGGAGCGTACCGGCAGTCTGGTCTGTGCGGAAACTCAGGGTGATGTTCAGAGACACATCGGGGTTTGCGAGAGATGGCTCGATGTGGAGGTATCCGTTAGTCTCAAAAGAGAAGGTTGTGGGAGTTCGGCATTTGGGACCAGTGAATCCCTGGGGACAGGCACATGTATATCGATGGCGCCCATTACTGAGGTAAGGAGAACACGTGCCTCCATTCTGACACCTGTGGCCTCGGCATCCCACTAGAGGCACTGTGCAGTTGACCCCTCCAAAGAGTTGACCATTCAGACTTTCCCGAGAGCAGTGGCAAGTGTAGATTCCTTCCACACTCTCACACGAGCCTCCATTCTGGCATGGCTCCAAAGTACAGCCATTGATGACTTCCTGACAAACAGCACCTGTGTCACAATGTGGAAAGACAAAAACCATTTGCCTCAGCAGAACAACAGCCTGTCCAACTTCAAATAAAATGTAATCATAGCTCAACCCAGATCACAGAAAAGCTTCTAGGAGCTCGGAGATCATTAAACCAGCCAAACACAGGTATCTATAGTAACATTTATTTTGAAATGTGGAAGCACTAATTGGATGGTGGGGCGGGGGGGGGGGTTACATATGATGGTGATGATGGATTGACATTTTGCACATTTTTTCCCCCTTGCATTCCTCTTAAAGGGGGGTGAATCAATCAACAGCCCTATTATTCAAGGTCACTGAGTGCTCTCTCTAGTAAAAAGAACCGGAAAATATGATACAATATAGACAAAATAGTAAACCGGCAGCTAACACTAACTGAATCGGGCATCGAAAAATTTAACTGAAAACGAGTTTCTATACCCCATTCAGTTACTGTTAGCTACCAAGTGCCGATTCACTATTCAGGTCTATGTAGTTTCAAATTTCCTCATTCTTTTCCCCACTGACAGCACTTGGTGAGCTGAAGTAACAGGGCTATGGATTGATTCAGACTGGATTTCTCCTTTAATATATACACATAATTCAACTGAATATTATGCAAGAATCTTTAGAGCCTATGTAAAATTCACAGCATATCCTCTTTAACACTCGCCTGTTCTTTCAGTACCAACAGGAAAATCAAAATGAGTGAGAAAAGAGCTGAACAGCAGACAACTGTAAAAACAAACTTAATTCAACTATAAAAGTCATTCAATGGAAACTGTAGGCCTACCTGCATAAAGTGACACAACAGTCCACAGGAGAACTTTCCACATGTCTTTTGGTGGCTGTTGTTTTAGTCCAACCCTGTGGTTATCTTCACTGTGCAGAGAATCGCTGTGTAAAGGGCCATCACCAAAGGCTTCAAGCAGTGTCCATCTCTTTACATGTGTGTGTGTGGACTGACAAGCTTAATGCTGGGATCACTACAAACCAGATCTTTGGGATTAAGCTAATGCACTTACGTGTCTTACTGATTGTACCTACGCCCGAAGGCTTGGGTTCCAGGGACTAATTTGAGCTGCAACAGACACATTCTCTCTTCTCATGCTTCACACACACACGTTGTTCTGTTATGTAACTGACAATGAGCAAGAGTCCTGGTCACAGAGTCGTGGTCAACAAAAATTTGCTTGATTGCAAATTGCAATTCATCTCCCACGTTTGTGTGAAACAATAGAATTTGTTTGTTACAATTTAGGCTGCATCTCTGATGAGCTTTAAAAACCTCGCCCACACAAACACATGCAGACCACTTTGTCTTAAACATGACATGTTTTTTTATGGTAGGCCTATAATCCTAACCTCTGTCAAAACTGCCATTAATTAATTTGGTTTGCAAACATGGTGTTGTTCTAAGTCAGAGGACTCCAATAGGTAAGCTCGGGAGCTACAGTAGCTCTCCAAAGGGTCAAAGGCAATGTAGGCCTAAATAGCCTACATTTCATAGTCATCGAGGTTATTACTCTCTGCCTGGGACAAAATGGTTCCAGTTTTACCACTCTGATGAAATTTGATCTTAGTATGTGCGTATAACCGTGTAAAATAGAAGTGCCAATAAAGGTAAACATTTTTCAATCAAGGGCCTTATGTTTCTCCCCCCAAATAGGCTATAGATTACACTTTAGATGAGTACTTTAGAGTGTATGCCTACATCATACGTGGGTTAAACTACCATGATAATTGGTGCATCACTCCTCTTCCTGCAAAACATATACAGTACATCACCCGCCTCACCCGCAAAGCCACCACAATTGTCAGCCTCCAAAGTAGCTCTTGGAGACCCCTTCTAAGCCTACTTTCGAACTGACCCAATGCACAAAGAAAAAAAATATGCAAGTCTACCAAAATACTGTGGACTATCTGCATAGTATTGTAGGCCTACAGTCTAAATAAAAAGTATTATTCACCGCACAGGTAACCCATGCAGCACTACATTTGCCCAGAATTTTTCATCACCGAAAACGCATAAGAACCAGAATGACTGGACTTGTAGGCAGAAGATAGGCTATGATTTCCTCAATTACCCACGATGCCTCAGGAGTTGGCAGCTCTTATTTTGGTATTACGGATATTTTCCTGATGTTTTCCCTTTAGTCTATTTCTCCAGTGCAATTCAATTCGTCGTGTAGATTATTACTAGTGTCATATTTCTCCCATTCAGCCGTAAACAAAATTGCATAATTGCAATTGAATGTTTGTCGATATGCATTTGTTTAACGCTTGCTTGTGTGCTGTTATTGCGGAATGAAAACCAACCAATGATTACCCTGCTTGTTTTGACGTGCTCCACTTCCTCAAAAATAGGTGGAGCGTTGAAACATATTCGGGGAAAAATATGTTTCTTTTAGCATTTATCTCTCGATGCATATTGGCACAACCGAGTAAGATTAGTTCACAGAAGACTCGAAGGTAGGGTTGTAAAATTCGTTGTATATGGCATTGTTCGTGTACGGGTTTGTGGGGTCGTTTGTCAATACACTCCTCTTAGGGGGGCCTTGTTCTTGACATGGGGGTCCGTAAGGAGGACATCGAATTCGGATGCGCTGTGCAACGTTTTTTGACCGGTAGTGGAAATGCAAATTCGTAGGAAATATGCATGGACTGAATGACGCCTATGGGATAATTCACACAGAGACTTTTAATTAAAGTCTCGTGGGCGATATTAGGCTATTTTAGATCGTTTTGCTTACCCGGCCTACCACTCAAATCAAGACATAATTGGGTGCTATAAAATTTGTAGATCTGGATGGATGATTATTTCAAATCATGCATCTGAAAGACTATGTAAGGGTCATCTTATATTTGCATTTATTAAGGCCCTATCATTGAAGTTGTACCTGCAGTCTGCTGTTAGTTTTATTCTTGTCTAGGCCTAAATGTTTTCTACTTGACCTCATATAGGTTTGCTGAACAATCTATTTTTTTATAATGAAGAGAAAATCAGACCTTCCTCAACGGTCAAAAATGAAAAGCAGGTTCAGAACTTTACCGGAGAAGGACAAACCGGATCCCCCAACACCAGAATGTAGTGCCAAAGCGGACTTAAGTCACTTGGACAGAGAGGCACAAAAGAGACACCTGAGTTCTGTGCACAGTGACAGCAGCTTTCTTAAGTTTTTAAATGAAGACAGGCAGAAGTCCACTTCACTCTGTGACCTGACTGTCTCTGTGAGTGGGAGGCAATTCAGTGTCCACAAGGTTGTCCTCGCCTTTGGGAGCAGATACTTCCACACCCAACTTTGCAGTAACCCAGAGACCAGCCATATTACTGTCGACCACATGGATGACTCTGCATTCCAACAGCTGCTGTGTTTCCTATACACGTCTGAGTTTGTGGTATCAGACTCTGAGATCCCGCTTCTGGTGGAGGCAGCCCGTTTCCTGAACATGGGGACTGCAGTGGAACTCCTGAGGGACCAGTGCAGCTCCACCACCACAGCATCTTCTGTGCAGCAAGAGACAGGACCTGTTCATCAGGCCCCTGATGGAGACACAGGGCCACACAGTCTTCCAGCAGGTGGCGCTAAGGCCCAGGGACCAGGGGCTGTCAGCTGCTTGCTCTGCAGCCGCACATTTCGCTACAAGAAGTCCCTGGAGAAGCACATGGGCAGGAGCCACATCACCAAGAACCAGGGCGCTCAAGGTGAAGAAGCCATAGAAACAGTAGCTGTGGTGACCACGAGGAGGTCTGCGCGGCAGAGGAAGACCCCAGCGAAGTTTGAAGAGTGTGACAGTAAGAAAGGAACAGGCGAGGGAAAAGCAAACCAGCCAACACTGCAGGGAAGAAGAGACGAAGCCGATAGCGTAGGTGCAAGACAAGATGATGAAGAGGATGGAAATGAAGAGGACAGTGAGCAAGACACTGAGGAGGCAGCCCAGGGAACTGAAGCCTTGACCGGACAAAAACCTGCCCAAGCAAAAGGGAAGGTTCTGGAGGACGTTGAAATGGTGATCGTAGGATACCACCAAGAGTATGCCACTGAATGCCGGCCGGTAGCAGAGAGCAACAGCACGGTTACAGGCCAGGAGGAGTCGGTCGTGGCTGCAGGGGTCCCACCTTGCGGTGAGGTGGTGGCACACAGTCGGCCATCTGGCTCCTCCACTCACACATATCCAGAGGGTCTTGCTCCTCTCATCATACAAACCGCCAACAAGAAAACCCTCCAGTGCCCCAAGTGTGACAAAACATTTGACAGAATAGGTGGGTGAATATACTTTTTACAGCAAATATTACTGTCAGGACTCTCTGGGGCACAAGTGTACATTATTGCTATTACAGAGTAACATAGAGCTAAATGCTAAATGTTGAAAGGGATGACATATCTTAGTAGAATAGTTATCAGTAGGAGCTAAGATTTCTGAAAAGCCCGTTTTACAGTCTCTGAAGGCATAGTCTGAATCGCTTCATAGTTAAAATGGTCAAATTCTCTCAGATCTATACTTGTATAATGGTTCTTCTATAATGGTTATTTTAATAAAAGTTTTAGTTCATTGATATTTTCTTTTTTTTTTGTAAACAGGGAAGTATGAAAGCCACACTAGAGTTCACACAGGTGAGAAACCCTTTCAGTGTGATATCTGTCACCAGTGCTATTCCACTAAGTCCAATCTCACTGTGCACAAGAAGAAGCATGCCAACAATGCGCCCTTCCAAAAGAAAGACCACAAGTGTCCCTTCTGCAACAAACTGCACGCCAGCAAGAAGACAATGGCAAAGCATGTCAGAAGGTGAGATGAACCTAACCTCTTTCTAAGCCCATAACTTTGTTTGCACACACTTAGACTAAGGTAAGGCAGGAATTCCTGTCTGGTAAATTTGCCTGATGAACCTCACATGAATGAATTAGCTTAAAGAGGGTGATATTAGGGAATATTCTATAACATGTTTTTAATGTATGGCAGGGGTGTCAAACACCTACATGCGTGACGTGTAACATGTTTATACCTGCTTTTAATGTATGGCAGGGGTGTCAAACACCTACATACGTACGTATATGGCGCCTTAGCCAACTGAGCCACACGCCCCCATCCTGCAAACATGTTAATTATGTTGTGTGTTGTTAAAACTATTATCAAGCAGGTCACATAGCTACAATTTTCAAACCTTTGGAATGGGGCCGTATGAAATGTTGTAAATACCCCTGATGTCTGGATTACATGGCCATGCCAAACAGTGTCCTCTATGTACCACATGCAACTCCATGTTGTAGATAAAGCCGATACAAAAATACATAAATTAGTGTCTGTTACAATCCTAAGGAAATTAATTCTTAAAATGTCCAACAACTATGACCGAAGAATCACATTACACAGTAGTAACAATAGAAATATCCCTCAATAGAACCTTAAATAGAGGATTCTTTTAGCCACATTTATTCATATTGTCATAAACAAGACTCCATGTTATATCATGCCTTGTTATCCACATATTTTGTATGGAGGATATTGCAAAGGGAAGACTAAATGTTACATAAACAATTTGACATACAAGCTTACTGTATGTATCCTTCAGGAAATGGGCAATTCTGAACAAAAGGACAAAACACTCATCTGTCCTCAGCCACTTACCTCGCACTTTGAATTTTCATGAGGTGCACAGCTCCTCCGCACCTTTGCTCCTGTGCATCACGTAGAGTGCTTCAGCCATTGCTATGGATGTCTAGCAGGCTAAGTGGCTTCAGAAATACCACGTGGCTTTTTTTGTTGCACTCTTCAGTGCAGATTGATGTGTTTATCCACGTCCATGGAGCTGCGGTTCTGTGTGTGGCACGGTTAGAGGGAGTGCATGGCGTGAGGATGGTATATCTTGAGCTGGTGTCTGCAATATGTGTCCATAGGTTTCATCCAGACCACATACAGGAGTTCATGACCATGAGAAAGAGGAAGAGTGAGGGCTGGAAATGTGACGTGAGTTTTGTGCCTCATCAATTTTTAAAACACACACACACACACACACACACACACACACACACGCACACACACACACACACACACACACACACACACACACAC
>JASCQY010000178.1:19541-33069 GCA_030264315.1 Sardinella tawilis
CGCTTTTGCCCACTAATACAACTCTGGGGGCTGCAGGGAATGACTCAATTTCACCTAGGGGTGGCGTACTCCTTTAAAAACTATCACTTACATGAAAGTTGCATCTGCACTTGCAAAGAGTTTTGATACATGTATGCTTCAGGTTACTATAAAATGGTCTCAGTTTAATCAGGGTAAACAAACTGACCTTACCTTACTTTACTTATTGATCGATTAACATGATCAATATGAACTCCAGACATAGAATCAAGAAAAGGTTTTGGAAACCGACAATATAATGATTACATAGTAAAACCCACCAGAGACATGGGGCTTCGTTGGAGCTGGAGCTGGAGCTGGAGCTGGGCTGTCTGCCTTGAGCTCTGTGAAGGATAACAAAAACTGAAATCACATATTTTCAATGTGCATAAGGTATTACTTAAAGAATATGCATTAAAAATCTGCTCTAGGCCTATCCCTGTTTGCTAAACTTACAAAATGTTAAGTCCTTTATCAACCACCATATACATATAAAACGCTCACAATCATTAAAAATCCTCTCTATCCGCTTCTCTTCGCTCTGATATCATGGTTTCTGAAAGATAGTAGATACTTGTAAGAATGCAACAAAGTAACAGTTGCAAGCAGAGTAATAAATGATCTATGGAGGTGCGATTCAAAAGTCCAGTTCATTATTAAGCGAAAAACATAGTTCCAGTAAACTTTCACAGGCGCAGTTGTGTAGCTACAGCAACAGCTCTTGACCTGTAGTTGAATCACAGTTCTAGGGATCATCTAATGTCATGAGCTCTGGTATATTTGTATTCCTTTTTTTGTTTGTTTATTTCTACATTATATTCAGTCACTTTGATGATGACTCCCGGGGCACTGAAACACAGGGCCAGGTGAAACTCGGTGGGCATGTGAGTTTTAATGCATGCAGTAGCTGCTATGGTGGGCTTTCCGAAACATTGGTTGGACAAACTCACTTTTCTCTGAATGTATAGTGATTTGTGCACACACTTGTTGTACTCTATGGTGCTCTATGCTGTGTATGTGAGTGTGTGTGTGAGACAGGAAGAGAGAAAGAAAAAACAAAGAAAGGAAGAAAGAAAGAGAGGGTGAGAGAAAGAGAGTTAATGTCTTTGTATGTGTAAAGCACAAATAAATACATTACTGTACATCCATCTATACTGCTTCGAGAACATTATGCAGGAGAAACATTATATAAATGTCACAGAATGACACAGAATGGAAACCGATATTCACAGAAGTAAAAGAAAAATACTTCCATTGGTAAATCTCTATCCCTACTTCGCATTTTAAAATACAACTCTAACCTGCCTTTGCTGACCTCACCTGTCTGTGTGTGTGTGTGTGTGTGTGAGAAACAGAGAAAGAGTAACAGAGAGAGAGAGAGAAACACTCCTTTTCAGTATCTTAATGTTGCATTTAATCCATTGGCCTGAGGATGGCGGTATAGATCCAAGAGGTTATTGACATTATCACTAACATTTTGATGGCTGGGTTTCTTAAGCTATCTCATGAAAGCGCAAAGGGGGTTCTGTCCCCACAAACTAAATGTCTTACAACACATGCTTACTGAGTGACATGCCTACCCAGACCCTGTTTCAGTGACCTGGTGCTTTGGTGTTCCAGAAATATTGGTTTTCCATCTCTCAATAGGTGGTGATTTACCACAAACATAGTTGAGGACTCGGTATGTGCCACCCTGAGACTTAAATATTATAAACATGTTGTCAACTGAGGCCCCTACTGGTCTCAAATCATTTCACAAAAACAATGCAACCCCCTTGGACCAAAAGCAACTCAAGTGGCGACATGCCCAGCGATTTTCAAGTGTCCTGATGTTTCAGTGTACTAGGAGCGGATGACAAAAAAGATAACTGAAAAGCAAAATACGTGAAGAAAACAAACTCAAGCAACACCTAAAGTACAGTACAGGTTTGCCTGCCGAGGGCTATCACTGACTGGTGGTGGTCTTAATATTCTCAGATACTAAATTACTATTAGACATACTGTAACTACAATAGTTCATTCCACCCTGAAGGACGCTTACACAGGGTAGACATGGGAACTATCCCTTTTTTTCTTTCTTTTTTATACTGTGAGCCAGAGTAAAGAAGGAAGGATAATGATGGCATACACATACACACACACACACACACACACACACACTGATAACACGTGCGAAACCTTACCGCAAGAACCTGGTAGTGACCATTCTCCTTTTTCACATTTGATGCGTGATCTTCCACTAATTTCATATGACTCCATACATTTGTAATCCACAAATGTCCCCTCACCAAAAATGTCTTTATATTCAACATTTACTACAGCAGCATAGTCCACATTAGGGGGTGCAGAACATGCATTTTTGTCTCCTGAAAGAAAAGTTAATTTCAAAGCAGCATCTCACGCAAGCTTTTAAAACTGAGCAACATACCAAAAAATTCTCTCATTGAAATGTTAACATGGTGATATATAAGATCAGATGAGAAAAAAAGTTGGTAATAATGCATTTCATTGAGACAAAGTTGAGACAAAGTTGGTTTAAATTGCCAGAGGGTTTTTTTCTTTGGCAATCATCTATGATATAGAGCCAATGGTGGCTTTCTTAAAAAAATGTTGATAATGACAGATGGCTATTATAATTCATGAACAGACAAATAGCCTTAATGTCGCCATTACATAAGATAGCCTACTTCTTGTTGCAGAAACTTAAACTAAAATATATTTGCAACTTAGGCCACAATTCAACGACCTGAAAATACACAATAGAACATTTAACCATGGCCTCATGAGATAAAAAAAAAAGTCAATTTAATTAAGTAAATTTACAATTTTCTAAATTTTCAGTGGATGTTTTTGTCTTTGGCTGGTTGGGCTTTAGGAGTCCCAAAACATGCATTGCTGCAAAAATTTACTAAGTTCTAAAAAACTAGTTACTCACGTTCACAAATGGCCAATGACGTCCAGTCTCCATTATCACATGTAGGACTTAGGCCTGCTTTGGGTTTAAATCCTTCATCGCAGTCAAACTCTACTTCATCACCATTTCGATAACTGGATCTTGCATGACGCACTCGAGCATGAGAGATCTCTGGAGTAATGCAGCTGCTTTCGTCTGACAAAACAGACCAGACAAACTTTGAAGGCCTAACTGGTAAATCCTTTTTTATTCGCATGTAAAATGTCACCATGACTTAATTCCAATGGTGAACACATAGGCCTACAGTGCAGAGAAAATGACAAAGTAGAATATTCAGCCTACCAATACATTCTGGAGTATTACTCCATCTTCTCGCCTGGCAAGTAATGGTACTCCACCAGCCCCCAGTAATAGTTTTGCGACCTGGGTCACACCGATAATTCACCGTTGTCGCGTCTGAGTACCATTCTTTTTCGGGGTGAAGGAAGAATCCCTCAGGCTTCCGACAGTCTCCTGCCAGACACGATATCACACACACAATTGTTGATCGGGACCATCGAAATTTTCACCTGAAGAATTTTTCATAAAGTGTTTCTTTTTACCTTCTGCCAATCTATATGTCAGCATGCAGATGTAAATGACGAAATAAACTACAAGTTTTCGTAGGCTCCACATCATTTTACGCTTACGGTTTCAGGGGACCTTGTCATGCACGTTCAGATTGAGAGTCGCAATTTATGCCTTTCTCCTCTAGGCTACCCATTAATTTTGGGAGGGGCATAAAAGTTGACTGTGAAAACTCTGACTGTAAGACACCATGAAAATTGCTCCAATTATCCGAAACCCATGTCCAGTCTGTTTCACAGTCCAGTGTGTTTCACAGTAGTACAGCCTGGATTATAAACGAAATAGACTATAGCCTAACAGCGCGATGCACTGCGTGTTTGAATGAAATTACTGTTCAGGCTGTGATATCCTCACGAAAAGACCCAGCCCACGCCTTTACCGCGCCCGCACTTGAAAAGCGCAGCGCTCCTCCTTCTACATTGGCTTTATCCCAATAGCCTATATTCCCTCATAGAGATGACTTAATTGGATTGTTCAAAAGACGCCGTGGTGGGTGGACTACCTTGCTGCTGCATAAACACTTCATCGGTTGGAGAAGGGAACTTAATTTAAAGTGCCACGGGAATCTAGCCTTTTGTTGTTGGTGAATGTCTTAAATAGAATATTGATATATTTATCGCAAGATATTTCATTGAGGAAACATGGTGGATATGGAAAGTGAGGTGCCCCCACTTCCGCCGAGATACAGATTCAGAGATTTACTCCTTGGGGACCAAACTTTGCCGAATGACGACAGGTAGGTCGAGCATTAGCCTACAACAGAAGTGCATGCACACGTCAATTAGGCTACATGACTCGAACCTGAAATTCCTTACCCTTGCTCAGACTTCATTGCTGAGATTCATATAGGCTAATGAAGTAAATGAAATGTTTTGCCCGTGATTCTCTCTGTAAATGTACATTTTTGTTATTTGTTTCAGAGTGCAAATCGAATTTTATGTTAATGAAAATACATTCAAAGAGAGGCTTAAACTGTTCTTCATCAAAAACCAAAGATCAAGTAAGATGTTTTTCCCCCTTGTACAGCTTAGCTATCCGGTCTCATGACTTTTCGTCATCCATAGCCCTCTTAAACAATAATTGAAATATACTGTACCCCGTGTGTTGCATGTCATTTCATTAGGCCTATGAGCTATAAGCAGTCAATCAGTTTTTTGTTGTTTTGCAATTGACTAAAATACGTTTTGCAAAATTGTAACAGTCTAATATCTCTTTCAGGTCTGAGAATCCGTGTGTTCCATTTCTCTCTAAAGGTCTTAAGCTGCATTTTATATATATTCCGAGTAGTAGATGACTCAGACAAAGCATATGCATGGTAATTGATACTCTGATTTCTCTCTTCTTCACATCCTGATAAATCAAGGGATGGGTAGGCTACTCCACCTTATTTCAGGAAATTGCTTATCTGTAGTCAACCCCTAGTTAAACATGAAAATAGCTACATAGCATTTTTCTCTGTGTTTGTAATACCTAGCTTGACAGTGTATGCTTATTTAACATAGCAATGGAAGTCTGTGGTGTTGAAATAAAACAATATCATATTTATTTATAAAGCACTTAAACATTAACCAACAGTTCAAAGTGCAAAACTGATATTTAATTCCCTCAAGTGGACACTTGTAAATTAGCCTATATGCGCTTTCTTGAGTAATACTTGGGCATAATGCAAATAGGTCTATGTAAATATCTAAAAAAGGAGGTCTGTTCCTTTAAAGCAGGGATGGCCAAACTTTTCAGTTTGAGGGCCACATACTGAAAAATCTAAGCTGCCAAGGGCCAATGCAAAATGAGGAGCACCAGTTTCTTACCAGTTTCTATTGAAATAGCTGCATTTTAAATCAGAAAACCTGCAGGCAGTCTAATGCTAACTGTTTGATGATGCAAAACATGTTGATGAAACATGTTCCAGTACTGAACCTATGATGTGCAATTGATATGGAATATTAATTTAACAACAGGCCACATTCAATTTTATTTTTTTGACTTCATGGCTTACCGCGTGAAACCAAGCAGAGGGCCGCATGTGGCCCCTGGGCCTTAGTTTGGCTACCCCTGCTTTAAAGGGGTAATAAAAAAAATGGAAAAAAGAATGAAGAAATTTGCTACAATATAGACCGATGATTCAGCAATTAATACTATCCAAATGGGGCACATAAACTCACTTTCAGTTTCATTTTCTGAGGTCCCATTCAATTAAAATGTTGCAAAATGTAATATGTTTGTTCATGTCTATTTTATTGTTGGTAGCCATAATCACACCACAATGCACAGCCCTAAATCAAAGAATGTGACAGGTCGTTAAAAACAAACAAGCATTGCACTTTCATGTGATACTTGAATACATTACCTACTCTTTGACTCCCATCACCCATTAGAACACAAACAGGGCGTCAATGGCAAACACGCTACTTACTTTTATTCATGGAGTAAGCTCACTTTCACTTTCATTTTTTGTGTTCCATTTATTTAGCGCAACTTAACTAAACTAAAACCCTCTTCAAAACCCACTCACACTGAGTTGGAAGCATTGATATGAAATTGAAGCATCTTAATCATCCGTGGAACGGATAGGGCTTGGAAAACTATTTCCCCATTGGTCAGTTGTACGCCAATCAAATGAACATACTCAATCCCCCGCCTCCTGGAAACATTTGGAAGAATTTCTATTCAATGGTGGGACCGTTTCAGTTTTTTTGAGAATTCTTTTCTCTACCTTTAAAGGAAGAACAAAAAAGGTGGACAATTGGACCAACAAACAGTAACTTGGGCACATGGCAGAGATACCACAGGCTGACAATGCTGCAGCTGACCTCTCTCACCTGTACAAAGAACAGACATTCCAAGCTGTAAACACAATAAGAAAAAAACATCAACTATATGAACAAGCTGCAGTCATTTAATGACACTAACTCTAAAGGCCAAACATAATCAGCAACAGCGATAGCCAATCTGGAATCCACTATGTAAACAGGGGACACGAAACCTGAAAACACGTGAAGAAGTAGCACAGAGCTCAAGAGTTGAAGAAGGGATTGACATGGCAGCAGCCCACTGGCTATTATGTATTGGTGTTTTGATCAGGGAAGGCTCACTTTATGAATTCTTTGCTTATCATCAGGCACAGCCAGACTATGTACATTTGCAATATTTTCGCATAATTCTATGGATTATTTCATTTTGTCCATTTCCAAATGCATTACCATTGAGGAGAGAAGTCTGAATTTTTCTTTTTTTTTTGAATCTTTGAATAGGAAGAGACTGCCTTACGGCATTGGGCTGTTCTTTGCCCTGCCATGTCCATTATTTTCCTATAGGGACACTTCGGCGGCTGCTATCCCTATGTTAACAACAAAAAAGAAAGATATCTTTTGGGCTTTTATTCGGATAGGACAGTAGAGACTGACAAGAAATGAGAGAGAGAGGGGGAGGGATCGGGAATGACCTCGGGTCGGATTCGAACCCCGGTCCCCGGATTCATGGTCTGGCACACTAGCCCGCTGGTGCCACACAGTGCCCCCCACAACAATGGTAGTTTTTGAGTGAAAGTTTTTTTCTGAAAATGTTAAATAAAAAAACGTAAAAAAAAATGAGTGTGTTTAAAACATATTTAATTTTATGAGGCCAAAATGTCTTACTGGTCAGGGTAATAGCATCGGATGTTATGTATTCGAAGTGACAGCAAAGCAATTTAATCGATTGTCAGTTGGTGTTTCTCCACCATGGTCACCATTGTTGCTCAGCCGTTACCATGGAATTGATGACACACTGCTCTGCACATTTCTGCTGGCAATGACAAATGGTTTATCAAAAGGACACGGCAACTGACCATAAAAGCACAGTATTACCAAACTACATAGGCCTATTGCTTGCTAAAGACCAAGTACTTCAGCTTAGTTTGCAGTTAGTCAAAGACTATTGGTGATTTATTAAGATAAATATTTGTTTCAAACAATCAAGGAATTAATAAGTGAATGAATCAATCAATGGATGTGTTCTATATAGGTTCATTAGCTTGATAATGAAAGAACGCACATTTCCTCATTATTATTATTATTATTGTTGTTGTTGTTGTTGTTGTTGTTGTTGTTGTTGTTGCTGCTGCTATTATTGTTATTATTATGTTTATTTCAAAGTTACTGATTTACTTGGCACCATTTGTAGTCTTCATGTACCTGTCCTGAATCCTACATATACAGTATTTAGGTCTCAATTGGCTTCTGATGCTAGACTCAGTACTGTGTGGGAGATAATTATGGGGGAGGTGAAGTGCCACTTTCTCGTGTCTGTCAGGCTTCTATGCCATCCTCTACTTGATATTCATGAGACGCACTACACCTGCTCACAGACTTTTCTGGAGTGATCTCTATTCTAGTTTCAGTTCTGATTGTTTTTAATTAGTGCTCTAAGTCATATGTGCTCTTTTAACAGTTGGGGCTGCCCTACACAAAACTATACTCTGTTCACAATCGACTGGTGAGTGGATGCACAGGTCAATAAAATAAAATATGACAGTAGCTTTCCTCTATACTCATGTTTCTCATTAAAGCGCTCTATTTAGGGCTCCAGTGATATGGGTGCAAAGAAGAACAAGTCTGTGGGTCTTACAGGTAAAGGCAGTCTCCTATAGGCTACACAAACTTCACCAGATGGCCTTTGATGTGATCAGTGGAAAGTACTTTTTAAGACGAAAGTGACAAAGCTATACTGATTGGTCACCCGTGTAATAAAGATGTTCCTTTGTTATAGGTGTTTGTTGCGTTGATATGTCTCTCTGAAACTATCTTGCTGACCTATTTAAGCTACAAGGTTAGTCAACATGCCCTCATCTGTACTGACTGTGATGCATCCTAGAACAAATTTAATCAACAAGTATGGGATTTGGACGACTTGGACAGGAACAGCATGTCTGCGTCACTACCATGGCAGTGTCTAAATATTTAGTTATGATTTGTTATCCAGTAACAATCAAACGTGTATCTTTTTGAAACTACATAAAATATAGGCTGAATAACAAACACAAATTTCATTGCATGTCTTACATCAAAAATTCCTATATAGGCCTATATAACAATAAAAGCCTTTTAATGCGTTAACATTTTTTTACTACTTTTTTTTATCTGCCCAGATTGTCATAGTTGATGCCTATTAAATTTTGTCATTTATTGCCAGGGTAATATATGGGAACAAATTCTTCGGATCACATTTATGTTGGAGATGGTAAACACAGTTCCATTCCTACTCACAGTAAGTGATCTCCAGGATAAGTGTTCTGTCTCAATAATTAATGAGTATTACTCAATTAGAGTCTTAAGAAGAACCCATGTTAGATAAAAATGAAAATGATGCATTGGGTATTAAAACACACAGTAGGCCAATAGAAATGCCACACCCCTGTAAAAGTTATAATCTTAATGTCTTTGTGTTTTAGGTCATTTATCTTCCTCTCAGAAACCTTTTTATTCCTGTGTTCCTGAACTGCTGGTTAGCAAAGCATGCTGTGGAAAACATGATTGTGAGTACAGTACACAACATGTAATCTTGTTTCTACTGTTGATGAAACAATGGTTGGCCTAAATAAGGGTGGTAATTTGGAAGGAAGGTGCAAGTGCTATAGTGTATCTCTCCTGGTTCAAAGAGTAGCTAAGCATTCATGTCTGGTTGATCACAATCACAAAGAAGCAACATATCTCATTTTATATACAGTAAATCTACAAAAGCTCTGAATTTTCTCAATCTGAGTTTTACTGTTATTGAAACATTCATTATTCAGAGACTGAAATGTTGAACTGTCATGACACCATTGCAGACTTGGAATTATTTTTACGTTATTTGTTTGTATTATTTGTACTTTTTGCATCTTTTTGCACGTCTCACTCAACAACAAATGACCACCTTAGAATGACTTTCATCGAGCCATTCAACGGACCCAGTCAGCTATGTTCAACCAGGTTTTCATTCTGATTACAACTCTCATCTGTCTCATGTTTACCAGGTGGGTGGCATGAAAACTGTAAGTAGCCTACAGCAATGGTCATGCAGAATAGTGGTATACTTCCTTGTTTGGAGGCATGGAAAGCACAATATGAGCAGATGGTCCTCAGCACCCTTTTAGGCTAATTTAATATAATAGAGGAAGACACTACAGATCATGCATCATTTTGGTGGCATTACTGCCAGTGTTTGTTCAACGTGGATTAAATTGCTGCTCGTTTTCTGTGGTTTCCTGCCCCTCATGAGATGCACTTAGTAGAGTTTCCCACAAATGTGTATTTCATATGACCACACGTCCCCTGTGCTCTTCTCTCTCCTCCACTTATATCAGCATCACCCTTTGAAAACTGTGCTTAGCGTTTCCTCAAGACTCAGAAATATTGGTGTGGTAATCTGGGAGAAATTAAGAAAGGTGCTCATCTCTCACATAGAGAAATGCTACAGTTGTGAAATGGTCTATTGAATTATTTGTCGTCAGTTTTAGATTTAGTTCTGAGCACAAAACCCAACAACATATACAAGAAGCATTGTTAGCTCTTAAGAATTAAATCTCTCATGTGCTGTTGGAAGAAAGCTGTGGTGGAAATGCAAGTGGCCTGGTGCACAATGATTTGGTTCTGCTTCCATGCCTTAGTACTCTGTTTTTTTTTTGTTTTGTTTTGTTTTTTAATAGTGCTCTGTTTGTGTACACATTCTGTTGTCTGGCATCATTTGGACAGATGCTGCATTTTTTCCCTCTGGTGGTTTGACTCATGTGAGTTGATTGCTTTGGCATAATGACTGCTAAGTGACCACAGTACTGCCATTAGTAGTGACTGTAATGTGGCTCTCTTGGCTTTTAGTGTGTTTGGTGTGTCTGTTTGCCCCAGTGGAAACACTCAGTGGAGAGTTGCTCAAGACTAAGGGGGAATGAGGAACGCTGTGTATGGGCTCAGCACTTGCTGGGCCTAGGCCCCCTCCCCCTTCTCTTTCGCGGTGGTGTTTGCACATCATGCTTTGTCACTCTAGTCATCGCAGTTCAGAAGTTAGGTTCAGAGAACTTGGTCTCTCACACTTGATAGCAGAAATTCCCATCAGAGATAGTGCACTTTTAGGCAGATATGTTTGGTTGAAAAGAATGTTTTACGGGAATAGATCTTGGTAATGGTTCACTAAAAATCTATTAATCACACAGTGTAGTGGCTATGTTGACTTGAAAGTTTTCCAAACTATTGCCCAATATGGTCAAAGGTAGAGCTAAATCAAGTGAGGGATTAATTTCAGCAGTTAAATATTAAATATTTTAAAACAATGCAAAATATTTCCACTATTTTAGGTATCCTTTTTGTCAGATTTGCACAATCTTGTAATTACCGGTACCGCAAATAGTCATATGAAGGTGGATACAAGAGTGATTCCCAACAGACATTGAGGATATACACTGTGCAGTTCGGAGTTGAGGGTAGGAAACCACAACGAAATTAAAAAACAAAACTTTACGGCATGAGATTGCGGACTAAATCCCCATCAAACACCAATTCACATTTTCTAGCTGTGATAGCAAGGCTCTGTGAAATGTTTAAAGTTTATTGTGTCGAGTCCACTAGGCTAGTTTTATACCTTTGCTTTAATATAATATAAGTTTTATTAAATACTTCAAAATAATTCACAGCTTAATTGGTAATATTTTACTTGAGATTTTTAACATAAGAGTGACATTAATCTGTCATAAACGTGTAATGGCACTCCAAAATGTTATACTTATTGACACTTATTCATTAAGTGTCATTCGGTATTTGAAATGTCTGACCCCCAAACAGTGTCAACTTTATATTACAAAAACGGGATGACACTTCATGTTCATTCATGTTCATCATAACACATGTTTATGACAGGCTCATATCATCAAAAACCTCAAGTAAAGTGTTATCGTTTATTGTTGTTAATTTCTGAGAGTTGAGTACTTTAAATGCTATTGTCTGTCTTACATTTGTCTTTTATCTTTGATTGTTTTGTACATTTGAAATAGCATGTGTGGGATTCAGCATCTTGAGCGAGCTGGAAACAAGCTATCATTGTTTGACTCCCTCTACTTTTGCATCGTGACCTTCTCCACGGTTGGATTTGGGGACGTTACCCCCAAAGTTTGGCCTTCTAAACTGCTCGTGGTCATCATGATATGTGTGGCACTCGTGGTTCTTCCCATTCAAGTGAGAATATAAACACAAGAGCTGCAATGATACAATTTTCGCTGCATTTTTACTTTTTTGCAACATTAAATGGTACTTTTCACATCAGCCTTGATTGTTGTGTGTGCTTTGTCGCTGCTAGTTTGAAGAGCTGGCCTATCTGTGGATGGAGCGACAGAAGTCTGGTGGGAACTATAGCAAGCATCGGGCCCAAACAGAGAAGCATGTGGTCCTATGTGTGAGCTCCCTTAAGATTGACCTGCTCATGGACTTCCTGAACGAGTTCTATGCCCACCCTAGACTGCAGGTAAGTAAAAAAAAAAAGTATTTTGCTAAATCAGTTTCACTATATTCTACCTCTTTAATGTTGGGGGCCTGTTATGCTGCAGGGTTTTCATCTTTCCTGCTGGACCAAGGATATCTGGTCAGAGGCTTATCAAAGCCATAACGTCATTGATTAAGCCTAAATGAAGAATTATGAGCAGTGTTATGAGCAGACCCTGATGATGAGCAGATCAGCAGATGAGAAGCGGCCATTCTGAGTCCAGTGCCAGTATAGCTAGTACACTGTAAAAAAGGATTTGCAATGCTTACTTGAAAAATGTGTGGAAACTTGTTGCTAAGTAACCATAACTAGTCTCTTTCATTAAGTTCTGGTAAAGATATATTGAAAGAGACAAGTAATCTTTACTTACCTTATTCGAGGCAATGAGTTTCAACACATTTTTCAAGTAATCATTACAAATCATTTTTTACAGTGTATAAAAGCCTTGCAGCAGTCTATTTCAACTCTATGATATTTGCAAAGAGGCTCCTAATGAATCATGTTCCCTCATGGGTGCCTCCATGTTCCTGCAGGACTACTATGTCATCATCCTGTGCCCCACGGAGATGGATGTGGCAGTGCGCCGGGTCCTGCAGATCCCCCTGTGGTCCCAGAGGGTCATCTATCTCCAGGGCTCAGCGCTCAAAGACCAGGATCTGTCCCGGGCCAAGTGTGTTAGCACTGACAACACATAATTCATTTAGTACATTTAAAATGTAGTATATTGGTGTATACTGTTAGCCTGGTCGACCTGACTCTTTCACATCGTTTCAATTTGTGCAAAGAGTCTAGACACTCTCAACAGGCATATGTTTGCTTCCTGGTGGGCAAATACTATTAACTATGAACTTTAAAAACTATTGGGCATGTCTTCAACCATTAAGCCCTTGGTTGCAGCATTGCTCTTAACCCTCAGTCTGTTTGCTGATTGGGAATCAAGGAATTCTTGTGAGTCAAGGAAATTTTTTCAAAGCAAACCAAAGCATTAGGAGAGCACCTTGATGTAATACCATAGCAACATGCAGTATTGATTACTGAGTGGAAGTATACTGTCCTGGAGACAGTAGGCCTATATAATCTGCTAACTCTGTTGGGGTATTTTGTTTTTGTGGTGAAATCATAAGCATAAATTTGCTAATGCACGTTATTGTGGAACAGCATGACAGAGCGTTTTTCAGATAAGCTATTGCCTGGTTATACATTTCTGTAAACAGACCCAAATTTAGACTAAAGCACACTAGGGGTCAGGACTGTCTGTTTCTCCAAACCATTGTTTAGCGAAATAGGGATGTTGGAAATCATTCTCTCTGTCGTTTATCCTATCAGTTGGTCAATGTCAATGGTGCTTTGGGAACGCACTCTTTGGGTCGAGTGTTGGAGTGCATACACTGCCATCTATAGGATCATTTCTGAACTGAGCTGCAGAGATTATACTGTATATATATATATATATATATATATATATATATATATATATATATATAT
>JASCQY010000178.1:33169-43791 GCA_030264315.1 Sardinella tawilis
AATCGATGCTTGTCCATGACCTTGATGGACAATGAACTAGACTTTGCTTCAGTTGACATTTGATGTTCTTCCTGTGACCCGTTCTTTCAGACTGGACAATGCTGAGGGTTGTTTCATTCTGAGCAGTCGTTGTGAGGTGGATCGCACAGCTTCAGTAAGCTCAGTATATTGCCTTATCTAACTCTTTTGTTAGATAAAACAGTCAAAGCAATATTAAGCAAAGTGCACAGTGATATCGATTTGCCTTTATGCCATGTGCTTCTAAGCATTCATTAGTCTTGCACCACCTACAGCTACTGTATTGGTTTGCTTATTTCAGTCTCTTATGCACCAGGAGCAGAGCGCATAAGCAAACATCTCTCTCTAGGTTGCAGATATATGTAGATATACAGTATACTATATACAGTATATATATATATATATATATATATATATATATATATATATATTATTTTGAGGGTGCATGGAGATGTCTAGGTTTTAAAGCAGACAATCCTGCAGACAGGCTGTTCTCTGTCCCACCCACGCCTCTCTCTCTCTCTCTCTCTCTCTCTCTCTCTCTCTCTCCCCCTCTCTCTCCCAGCCAGCCATTATTTATCAGACCAGGCTGGAATGAGTCACCAACACCCCTGTCTGCTCTGTGACTCCTCTCAGCCTCCTTGACTGCACATTATTTACTGACCTCATTGCTAATGGCAGTGGGAAAAAGACAAAACCTCAAACCCATCAAAGGCAATTAAGCGTTGCAATAATCCACACAGTTTTATTACAGGAAGAATAGAGCATTTCCTAGATTCTGCTGTCAAACTCTGTTACCGTCATGTAGTTGCAAGTAATAATGTAATGTATGTTAAATTTGTTCTCTATGCAGCCATGTACAGTATGAATGTGATACACAACAAACAAACATCATACAATGCCTTTTGCCTCATTTTAAACTGTCTTTCATATAAGGACCATCAAACAATTCTGCGTGCCTGGGCAGTGAAGGACTTTGCCCCTAATTGCCCCCTGTATGTGCAAATTCTCAAGCCAGAAAATAAATTCCATGTGAAATTTGCTGGTAAGAAAAGCTTTCTTTACAAAAAACAGTATATTCATGAAGTGTTGAATTTGTTTGACAATGTGGATGACAATGATAATGATGATGATGATGATGATGATGACGATGATGATGATGTGATGACAATGTTTCTGTTTATTATTTGTCCCTTTGCAAGATCATGTCGTGTGTGAGGAGGAATTTAAATATGCGTTGCTGGCCCTGAACTGCATCTGTCCAGCCACCTCCACTTTCATCACTTTACTGGTGCACACCTCCTCTGGTCTGTGAGTGTGGCTGCGAGCTGATTTCTGATTTCTAGGACTCAAATTCCCAGCTGCCCTTGTAAATCTGATGAAAAGGATTCAGATTAACTATGGAGGATCAACAGCTATGCGATCCATGGACTGGATTTTAATAGATATTTTATGCCAATTTTATATGCAGCCATAGGGCCCAAAACATCAAGGGGCGCTGCTGCCCACAACTATGTGATTGACAGATGACCTCACGCCTGTGTGTCCCCAGGGAAGGACAGCAGTCTCCAGAGGAGTGGCACAGAATTTATGGGAGGTTTTCTGGAAATGAAGTTTACAACATCATACTACAAGATAGCGTTTTCTTCTCAGACTACAATGGGAAGAGCTTCACATATGCATCTTTTCATGCACATAAGAAGTGAGTTTGCCCTAACACTACCTTGTTGAGTTGTGTCCATACGTATCATTAAACAGAGAGAGTTAAAAACTGAAACAGTCACACAAATTCAGATTCAGACAGTCCAGTATTTTGTACTTTTCTAGACAGAAACATAAATTCAGCTACTACTACTACTACTACTACTTAGCCTGGCTAACACCAGCCTAAATCTCAAGCGAGATTTAGTCTGGGGACCACCTATACATCTCGTACAGGATTTCAGGTTTTGTTTGTCCAAAAGTTTGCGCATCGTCTTGCCATCTCTCCCCGTCGTGTGATTGGTCCCCAAATTCATGCGAAAAGGCTTCAGGCTGCCGTGCAGTTCAGGACGAGCGCGCAAGGCAGTATGGGTATTCCCAAGCTAACTACTACTTACATGTGCTGTATAGCGCATTTCCAGACACACAAAGTTCTTAACAGTGTAAAGGGGACCTTACTAACCAGCACCAATGTGTAACACCCACCCGCCCATCATTACAGCTGTGAGACTGTCATCTGCATTTTTAGGTATGGCGTGTGTCTGATCGGTGTCAAGGAGAAAGACAAGAAAAGCATTCGCCTCAACCCTGGCTGCCAGTTCATCATGAGCGCCACAGACACATGCTTCTATATCAACGTCACCAAGGAGGAAAACTCCATCTTCAAAGCCCAGAGAGAGGAAAGTTGCCGGGGCAGCAAAAAGACCAACCTCCCCATGCACAGCATCATCGCCAGCATGGGTAAGAGATAGAGAAGAGGGAAAGGAGTTTCAGACATGTCACCAAAGTAACAAGAAAAAAACTGTTATTTACTTGGTATGGTATGACAAAATATGACGCAGATTCAGACAAAATATGAATCAGACTGTGGTGGATGTAATGTAGGCTCTCAAGAGCTAAATTCAAATAGCTGAATAACGTTAGAGATACACATACAGTACATATATAAATATATCTCATACTCATACCGGACTCTTCTTTTGTTCTTCCTCAGGGACTGTAGCCATAGACCTCCAGGACACCAGCAGCAGACCGAGCTGGGACTCCACCCTGCATCTGCCATCCGACTCCTCCAAGACTGGACGGAAAAGCAGCATCACGCCTGTGCTGGAGGAGGAGGACACGTCCTCTCTGCAGACCTGTGACTTGTCCAGCGACCAGTCGGAGGACGAGATTCTGCCCTCCTGTGATGATCTCTCCACAGAGGGGTACCATTGTCTTTTAAATGATTGGAGCTGTAAAATGACAAATTTTTTGGTATTTTATTATTGTCCTTGAAACTGTCTCTCTTCATTGATAGGTTCATCAAGGGATATCCTCCAAATCTGCCCTATATTGGAAGTTCTCCCACACACTGTCATTTGCTCAAGGAAAAAGTCCCATATTGTTGTCTTAGACTAGAAAAGGTATGGCTAATAGCCTCCATTTAATATGCATTTACATGTACATGTACAACCGCATTCAAGCCCATGTGTTATTTTTTTCCTCAAAACTAATCTATTCCACTCTATGCTACAATCTAACATATTTTAGAGCTCTGGGTTGTATTACTCGTCACTTACTGAACTGTTGTAGGCTACCTTTTCACTCTTGACTGTTGTTGTCATCAAGCAATATTGAGTTATAGGCACTATAGAGACTATGGTATAATTCATCACACTCTTAATGTGTGACTGTGTGAAACTTTGCTATAGGAGTGCAGCCATAACCAGTATAAGGATGCCAAAGCTTACTGCTTCAAGAACAAGTTGGTAATAGTGTCAGCTGAAACTGCAGGAAATGGCCTTTACAACTTCATAGTCCCTCTAAGAGCTTCGTACAGGCCCAAGAGGGACCTCAACCCCATAGTGCTGCTGCTAGATAACAAGTAAACCACCTTTCTCAGTCCGCATCCCCTTCCCCTCTTGTGCATCCCAGCTGCCCTTGCATGGCCCCCGTGCTGTGGTTTGGTCTCTGTCCTCGCTCCCCGTGTTGCTGTCTGACTTTAGCGGCTCACAGCATGACAGTTTGTGTGGTGTGGTGTGGTGTGGTGTGGTGTCCCAACAGACGGCACGCCATTAGCAGGATAGGATCATCACTCATTCATGTGTGCTCCTTCACCTTCTCTTTCAGGCCTGATGCAAGCTTTCTCGAGGCAATTTGCTGGTTTCCACTGGTTTACTACATGATCGGATCAATCGATAAGTATGAGACTGTTGCTTGACATCTTTGTTTTGCAACTTTTCATGCTGATATTACTGTATACCACTGTATATGGTACTATTGTACATGAGCCTAGGTAGATATGTACTGTAGAAAGAGAGAAGGAGAGAGAGAGAGATTTGTTCATTTGAGTCACAGTCATAGCAGAGAGAAAAAAATATGATTTTTTTAACCTTATTTTTAGTCACCCTTTAGACGCTGCATCACCTTTCCCCATAACATAGTAGCATAGAAAGGAATTACTGTCATCTGTGTTTTAGTGATTTAATCACATTTGTACTTTTCATATTGTTATTTGCTCATATTAGCCTGGATGACCTTCTGCGCTGCGGAATCTCTTTTGCAGCCAATGTGGTTGTTGTGGATAAAGAGAGCACCATGTGTGCAGAGGAAGACTATATGGCCGATGCCAAAACCATTGTCAATGTACAGACACTATTCAGGTGAGTACTGAAGTCAGAGATGGTCACTGAAAGTCATTTGTGGACAAACATCCCTCACTACATGCCCCGCGTATCTGGCATCTAGGGAGGTAAAAGTATCAAATCATTTCTAGATAGAGACATGAGGTATCTTTCCTAACACCACCAATCACTGGAACCTAAAGCTTCCTGCCTTTAGCAAGAGCCATTACATGAACACTAGAGGGCGATATTTCTCGCAAAGAAACATGAAAGCCCCAACAGATACTAAACCTCTGAAGAATTAAGAAAAACATTTGTAGATTTGGAAGCCAGCTTTTCAAGACCATTTTCTGGTGTTTCATGTTATGAAAGTTATGAAAGTTATGTTTCATAACTGCAGAACATTGCTTGATTTCAGAAGCTTTTTTCAGTGACATAATTTTGATCAGTATGGAGGGGATGGATATTAAAGCACAGTAAATTAATTAAGGCTATAATGTAATAGGACCTGTTCCAGAACAGAATTTTGAAAGGCATGACAGATCTCACAGATTCTCACAGATTGCTCACAAAGAAACATGAAAGCCTGGTCCCTAAGGCCTACAAATCAGTAATACCATCTTATTGTTGTGTCAATAATTTTCACCGAGCTCTGGACATTAAATTTAAATTTAAATTCGCTCTCTGTTCTCCAGGTTGTTTTCAGACTTGAGCATCATCACTGAGTTGACACACCCAGCCAACATGAGATTCATGCAGTTCAGAGCAAAGGACTGTTACTCTCTGGCTCTCTCCAAGCTGGAAAAGGTAAACAGCATAAATGTCTGCCCATGTCAGTTTAAGTATGACCTCAACGCAGAGCGTTCCTTTTGTCAAATAGATGTCTAACCATATTTGTTAAATAATTTAAATATTATTTTACACACTTTGTTTTTCTGCATTACATTTTTATTTATTTATTTACATAAGAAACATTCTGAAGAAACATCTGCCATAGTCTTCAGGTCATAGGTATCCATAAAACAACAGGAGTTTGTGCACTTCCTCTCCTTACACAGAAAGAGAGGGAGAAGGGTTCCAACCTGGCCTTCATGTTTCGACTGCCATTTGCTGGAGGGAAGGTGTTCAGTATCGGCATGCTCGATACTCTTCTTTACCAGGTCATCAAGCTCATTCTGTGATACGCCTGTGGCATAAATTTGTCAGAACATTTGTTAAACCCTTTTATTACATATGTCACTGACACTCATAAAAGCCATATAAAAACATGGGTTACGCATTAGCACATAAGTAAAATGACTGGTTTGTTTTCAGAGAGATTGTAACTCACCGAGGTCCTTACATTATGTGTTGACAATTGTTTTTTCTTTACATCAGAATCAGAATTTACACAGAACTTTTATAATTAAACATAACTGACTATACTCACACTGGTGCCCGTCATTTTAGTCTTTCGTGAAGGACTACATCATCACCATAACAAGGCTTCTGCTGGGCCTGGACACAACCCCTGGCTCTGGTTTCCTTTGTGCTGTAGGTATTTATGTTGCTTCTCATCACTGTCACTCTCACATTAATGAAGAATTCATTTATCTTATTAATGATACATGAAGTATCTTTTGAATGAGCTGGGCCTATTGTTACAGTAGAGCAAAAATGGAAATATGAGCTGTCGAGTGTTCCCATCACTCCAGGCATAAAAACATCCTCCATGGTTATTTCATGGACTGTGTGCAGGCTTGTGCATGCGAGAATGACCTGTGTTTGCTTTTCCCAGATGACCATCACACATGAGGACTTGTGGATCCAGACATATGGCAGGTTGTACCAGAAGCTGTGCTCCTCTGTAGGCGATATCCCCATCGGGATCTACCGCACGGAGCTGCTAGACTCTGAGCCCTGTGAGGTGCTGTGACTATGTCCTCTCCTCTCCCCTCCCCTCCTCTCCTCTCTCTTCTTCTCCTCTCCTCTCATCTCCCTTCTTCTTCTCTCCTCTCCTCTCATCTCCCTTCTTCTCCTCTCCTCTCCTCTCCCCTCCCCTCCTCTCATTCCCTCTCCTCTTCTCTCCATTTCTCTGCTCTTCCCTTCCCTTCTCTCCATTCTTCATCTTTCTTCCTCTCCCCTCTGCCATGTGCAAATGACCTTTTCAGCTAAGAGCAGACCAAGTTTGATTTCCTGTGGCTTGCTGCATCTTGTTTACTGTCTTAAGGTTGGATTGAGCTCAATAGGGCATGTGAAGAGCTGCCACTGTTGATAACGTCTCCACACAATCAATGCCTCTGCCATGCAGAGAATCCCTGGGGTTTATTCTCAGCCTTGGTTCTCTAAGACTGTTTTAAGGATCAACACTACCTCTGCCTATTATATCTCTATACTTTTTTTAATCTCTTTATATATTGTATTTATGATGCTGGAGAATACAATAGGTTTATTTTACTAGGTTTGTTTGTTGTTTGTTAGTTTTACGGTTGAGGCAACAGGGCAAAGACTCTTAGTTTAGCTTAGCTCTTTATTTATCTTTTTTATCTACAATATCTCTCGCTGACATTGTAAGATTTATACATGATTACATGTTTCCTTAAATGTTCATTCATTTAACATGTTTTGGCTTATAACTAATAACTGTTGCTGTGAGTTGCAGTTTTAGTTCTTAAAGGGATACGTCACCATTTGGGGAAATACCCTCATTTGCCACCTCCCCTCAAGTTAAACAATTGAGCTTTAACTTTAAGTAGGAAATACAGTATATCAGAGTTCTTAGTTACTTTTGAGCAAGATGCTATTAGGTGAGGTGCTAATGGCCTATTCTGGTTCAATGATCTACAAGTGCTACCATCAGACTCAGAGAACGGCTGGATGAACTGGAGAAATGTAAAACTTAATTGTTTAACTTAAGGAGAGGTGGAAAATGAATATATTTCCCCAAATGGTTGCGTATCCCTTTAATGACAAGGCTGTTTTTATTCCCACCACAGAATATTGACTTGCACCATGATTAGTGCGCTGACCTTTGCATTTGTTGACCTTTCCCAAAAGGGCAGGCAGTCCCAGCTCTCTGTGAGTGTGGACGACTTTGATGAGGCACAGGAGCAGAAGGAGGCGAGGGAGCAGTGTTCAGCCGGAAAGAGAGCCTCACGCACCTCCTCCTCCAGCGACACTCCCTCCGACAGTCGCCCGCTACTGCACAGGAAGAGTGTTCAGTGGGCACGTCGGCTGAGTCGCATGGGGGGGCGACCATCCCAACGCCATACGGAGAAGACTAGTCAGCTTCGCACGGGCCTGCCTCCACGATCCGAGAGGCAGGAGCTGGCCGAGCTTGTCAGAAACCGCATGAAAAACCTGGGCCTGTCTTCTGAAGGATACGGTGAGGGGGTTGACTGGACATAAGGACAGTATAGTTATTTCCTGAAAATTACATCATTAACGTCCTTAAATTTAAGGCTGAATATGTTTTGTGAAAAAATGAGAGAGCCTTAAAGGAATAAGACAAGAACATTAAGTCAGTCAAACATGAAATTACAAATATACTGTACAAACATGAAATTAAGACAGTCTTGGTCACCCTCAGACTTAAAACGATGATAAATACCTGGTTAACCTGGTTAGCTTAGCGTAGTTGCTGTAAACCAAGGGAGTCACTCTTGCTAGCTTGCATGCTAGTGAATCCCTTGGTTTACAGCAACTGCGCTAAGCTAAAGGCAAAAAACACTGCTCCCAAAGCAGGACAACATCTGGACGGATTATAACCAGGTTTTTTTCACCATCGGGTATCTATTCTTTTAAGCTGTAATCAGATTTTCTCAGTTCCTCATGCTCTCTGCTTAGGTTTGGCACCATGTTGTTTCGCCCTGACCTTCATGTTTTTGTTGTTGCTGTTTGTTTTTTCAGATGAAATGAATGAGAGTCCAAGCAGCCACTCTTACATTTTAATTAACCCTTCTCCTGACACAAGACTGGAACTTAATGATGTTGTGTAAGTCGAGCAATGGGGACAAGGTTCTTCAAAACTGGCCTCTAAAACTGTTATTATATTATCCTAACCTACAGTATGCACTGAGCCTGTTTACCTTCTTTTGAGGGATGTTCTCACTTTATGAACACAAATGACTAAATTCTTTTAAAAAATCTTTACATTTTGAAAAACTGCACAACTGCCCAACAATCGACAGTCACTTTGAAAAACTTTTAATAATTTTTTTTCCCTTACAGATATATAATTCGTCAGGACCCTCTATCCTTTGTGCCTAACAACTTGGAAAGCAGAACAAGCAGTTTTGGGAACAGCCAGTGGATAAGTGAGAATCTAAAATCAGAGAGTCAGCTTTGATGTGCTTGTATTATTTATGACCATGTGTAGTTTGATATCTGTCTTGTATAGTCCTTTGCCTTTGCCAATACACGTTTTCAACACCTGAGATGTGATATCAGATCCCCGAGAATTGGCCCTGGATGGGAAAGAAAATGTATCCCTAGTGCCAAGAAGGCTGCTTCATCCTGTGCTAGTGAAAATATATCTTTTGCACGTTGTGTTCAGGCAATGTTTAACAACAGTAGAAGAATCTTTTATGACTCTGCCAAAGTAGAACTCTCAGTGAAAATGGAACACATTTAGTGATGTGTTATTACATTAGATATTTGGAAAATACTTTAAAAATCACAATATTGTTGTGGCCAATTATTTCAGGGGATACAAAATGAATATACTGTACACCTACAGTACGATTTTATAAGACTTGATATTTTCACATTCACCACTTTAAGTCGTTCTTTGTCACCTAACTCCTTTGTCACTTTACACCCTTGTATTACACTCAATTGTGTTCAAGAATGACCCCCACTCAAGTACAGTATGTGGCTTCGTGCCTTTTAATGTTGCCTATGTCACATCGTCACTTCAATACAACACTCACTGTTTGTATCCAGAAGTGGAAAACTGTTGGTGTTGAGATTCATACCGGTTCTATCACACAACATCACACAAGTCCAATCACACCTCAATGTTTTGCATGAAACAGAGACAGCTGTGTGTATAGATACTGAGACCAGTATTGGGATAGAGAAAATGAATATAGTTTACAGAATGAGTTGTCTGGAACTGGCATCTGTAAAGGCCACATTAATGAGTGACCGTGCATGTGAAAAACAAAACGAATGCTTCACATTTTGCTTGCAACCTTATTAAGACCTCAGCATTCAATCAATAGACACAAAGCTTCTACCATATAACCTATTGACAGTGGTGTAGACTTTCGAGACAGTGGTTGTCGTTAGCTCTGTACAGGTCTTCGTTTTAGAAATCATTCAATTGATTTATTGGTGGGATTGGATTAGGATTGGATTAGGACAGTCAATATGAAGAAAGGACATATCCAACCGATGCAGTGATCTGTTTGTTTGGCTGTTTCTTCTTCTGCAGCCTCTGTGCTCATCCATGGAAGGGGAAGCACAAGCAGGGAAAGAGTCTGTTCTGTGGGCCACTGAAATTTATAGCAGAACACACAGTCAAATATGCAGCAGAACACATTGTCAATTCCCTCTGCGAGCCTTGATGTTAAAGATGTCTGTGTGGCAATATCAGTGTCCCACAGTCTGAACAAATAACATATTCATAGCGTTGAACAAAAGGAGTCGTCGTTGGGCTTGAAAGCCTACAGAAGGAGCTCACTGCAGGCGAGAGGAAAAAGAAAAACTCCACTGCAAGGGAGAAACAAACATCTGCAATTATGCAGAGGCCATTTGTCAACCAGGGACTCTGATGAATGGGAATACATATGTAGGGCGACTTTAATAATCATAACCACCACTGCAAGGACAGAGCTTTTGGAAACCACTAGGGTACTGCTTGCTGTAGTTTAGTCTCAGCAGATTTTGAAAGTATTTATATTCATATTCATCAAGGCTTGTATTCATATTTGCATCCCTAATGTAGGAATACATCAATAACATTTTCACCACCAGCTGAATTGCATGAATGCTGCATGAATATATTTCAAGACCTATTAAGTTTTTATAATTGAATATGTAAGCAGAATTCATTAAAACATATTTGATTTGTCAACACAAGATCAGCGTTTGACTACTATTTTCACATCACTTCTTACTCATCTTAGGGACAATGACACCACTGAAGTGGAAATAGCTATGTAAGCATATGCAGCATCACTTAAAGGGATACGCCGGCGCGTCCATATCCAACATTCCAGTGGAAGCAGTGGTCGACTACAAGGAGCTGACAAAAAATGAGCCGAAACCATGCTACCTAACCGGAGTTATAGCGATTTTAGCAAGCAGCAAAAT
>JASCQY010000179.1:0-15383 GCA_030264315.1 Sardinella tawilis
GTGTGGGGGTGGGTGTGTGTGTGTGTGTGGGTGTGGGTTGGGGGGGGGGGGGTGTCCAGATCTTTCCTCCCACTGGTCTGACATTCAAGAGCTCTCAATTATGTATGAACAGCAAGCAATATCCTTTACCATCAAGCCCACACAACATATTCCATCTTCCAGGGCACAGATGCCCAATCAAATCCTGGGCATAATTATGACTTATTAAAAATGAGTCTGCGCATGTTATTAGTGGGACTGTAGTTGGTCTCAGTGGCTGGAATTAATGCACTCCGCCGAATGAGAACAGTTTCCATTGTCAAGTCAAGCAAGAGAGACAGGTTTGTGAATTCCGAAGCCCCCATGGTGGCAAGTTTAAGGGCTAGAACATGATTGCAAATAATCAGAGGTGCTCATTAGTCCGAACGCACCTCAACGGATGGACACGGAATTAAATGGGGGGCGATGAGGAGAGATCTTCACTAAAAGAGGGTCACACACAACAGCACAACACTGTTGCCAGGCTTCTATCAGCATCAATAAAACATTTCTCTGGGCACTGCGTCCTCCAAGGAAACATACACAACAAACAAGTGTAGTGCTAAAAGAAACACATCAGCAGCCGCGGCAGGCAAATCATGTCTTACTGGAAAGCCCAGTTTCTGCCATTCAGTCGAATGCCCTTCCGTGACTGTCGAGTCTCGCTGTACACGGCGCGCAATCGTAATGGGAGTACACAAGCCGGCAGAGGCGAAAAAACCTCTCAAACAGCATGTTTATCTCCCTCGCAACATGCAGGGCTGAAATATACATGAGCACACCATCCATTATTTCAGCCTCCAAATGGCAAAATCTGGATTATGCTCCGAGTATCCTTCTGTTTTAAAATAAATAAATAAAAAGAGGCACTCAAGATGAGGCCTTTATTTCTTTGTTTCTTTTTTTTTTCTCTCTTCCCTCCCTTCCCAAAGTTGGGTCCCACTGTCATGAGCGTGTATGCATTGCTATTACACAGGCGCCTCACAAGCTCTCCAACATCACATATAAATAAGTGAAAACTTTTCAATTAGGCGCTGCATCTTTTTTGTTAATTCAAATGATTTTGTCACATTTCCGGGGAGAGCATTAATCATTTATGAGACTTCCTCTCTTTCGATGCATCCGCCTACTTCCCAGGTGACTTTTCCCCCTTCAGAAATGTACCAATTTGCCAACCAAGTCATGTCAGATGCGATTTTGGTGCAAAGTCTGTAATTATAAGTAGCATCAATCTAATGTGAAAAAGCCTTGAAAAATTTAGCATCAAAAGACAAATGGAAAAATGCGTGCTGAAACAAGGGAAAGCGTCTCTACATTCATAGCTTGACAATAAATAATGGATGTTTTTCAGTGACTAACAACATCCCCACCCGCCTCCCCCTCTCCACTTTAGCACTGTTTGTGCCAGTCCCTATTCTGTTGTTTTTAAAGATTTGTGAAAATGGATGTGTTGTTTTCCTTTGTGTCTCCGGCAGAAGTACATAGGCCAGCTGAGGCAGTCAAATGGATTTGCCATCTTCACAGAAGGGAGAAAAGTGTGGGAAATGTTTTGATCTGCCTGCACTTTTCCACTGCACTTTCTTTTTTTTCTCCTCAGGGTGTGATTCATGTCCTTGGATTCATGCCCTGTACATTTACCTGAGGTACAGGACAAGAAGAGATTCCACACAAATGCAAAGAAAAATACTGATAAATGATTTATTCATTCTATGTGTCACGATGAAACATGGTAAAACCCACTTTCATCTTGAATTTTAAAAAAAGTTATACTGTAAACCTACTTGTGATAGCCCTAACTCTAGGTGGTATTTCATAGCCAACCTCAATTCTCCAGCAGTAGGGTACTTGACCCCAAGCCATAAATAGCAAACAGTCCAAGTGAGAGCAAAGCAGACAAAAGAGAATCTAAACAGTGGGCACACCCAGTGACTAGTGTGGGCTCTTGCATTTCCATAAATGCCGGACCAGAAAATCAGGAGAGACTAACAGAGATGAAGCTAACAGCACTCGACTGTCATTGCACTTTTTCAGCCCCTATAGCCATTATCAGTAAGCACAACAAAGTCATCTCCAAACACGGCTGAACTCATTTGGGGGCGCCCAGGGAGGAGTTGACTCTCCTGACTGCTGACCCGCTCTTTTCATTATTTGTGACGCACGGAACAAACAACTTTGCTCCTCTTTGCAGCGATTCACACAATTTAATTACTCTGTAATTCATTACATGGGGTAAAAGGGGGGCTGACCTCACGCAAACCTATATTTGCTTTTTAGGGTTTGTTAATGAGTTATGCGCTAATTAGCTCACACTTCTTTGTGAGACGCTGATCTGAGGGTTCATGTTTTTGTTTGCTTGGGTTGATGAAAGTGTTGCATATTTGCAACTTTACCACAGAGGGAAAAAAACTTTTTGTCTTAATTAAGACAAGATAATTACGAGCCTTCAGTGCAGCAGAAGTAAAAGCACTCCAGCAGGCCATACAATTGTCAGATTGTCAGTGTTCAGAAAACATACAGTTTTCCTAAAATAAAAAAAATTGGAAACAAGAAAATCATTTTTATCCACTTATCTTTGTTTCTAACGGTCTCATTTGTCAAACTCATTTGAGAAAGAGCCACAAAGCCAGCCTTAAAAGCAGAGGAGAGCCGAGGGCAAGCGTGGCGTTTCTAATGTGATGGCTCCTTTGGCAGACTTGCCTACTGTATTATGTGCATTAGGAAGGAAATGTGTGGTAACTTAACAAATGCACATGCGGAAAGGAAAGGCCCGGAATGTATTAAATTAATGCTCTCTTTTGCCTTGGGGCAAAAATGAAAAGGGGCCCCCCTATGAGTTCATTTTTCACGGCTTTGGTTATGTATTCAACACCCTAATTGAATTTCAATGTAAGTTTTACAAAGTCTTTATTATAGTGACTCTTGATGCAAATGGAATGTGATCTATCTGGGGACCCTTGGCCATTAAGTCATTTAATTGTGACATGCACTTTCTGCTCACCTCATGCTTTTAGGCTTATTCTTCCTCATCCAGACTGTCAGGGCTGGGTTTCTGCTCCCCCTTTTACTTATGGCTTTTTATGGATAACCAACAAAGTATCCCAATGAGATTCATGTACCTAGAGAAGATTCATGCGATCTGGTGGCATGGAGGCACGTCCCGCTGAACATCTCAGTACTGTTCTACGTGAAAAACACACACCCCTAAATGAGTTTGACACAAACAAAGCTGGTATGAACAGAGGTTGTGTATTTCTAGGCAAAAAAAGCTGACAAAAAGAAAGGAGAAATACTGTTGTTTAACTTAAGTCACCTCATTGAAGGAAGTGTGAAGATGGCAGCAGTGAGGGGGGCATGTCCTTATATGGAGTGATTGCTTGCTCCACACTCACACAGGGATAATAATGGAGGGCTTAAGTAAAGCTCTAATGTGCCGTTAAAGTATGTATGATATGCAGAAATATATGGAGAGTGAGCGTGCCCTAGAAAAGCGCAAAACATGACAAACACCAGCCCACAAATGAGGATGGCAGCACAACTGGCAGATGCTCACACATGTGACTGCAGGGGTGCACCTGTGAAATTTGTATGGAACTGGTAATCCCATCATCTGGTGGGACTGGTGTCTACATTTAGGTATCTATTTCTTTTTTAAAATCTTAGCTTATCTCACCTCTTGTAGTCCTGCTTCCATTCGTTTGCCTTGAAAATGTCACCATGTCGGTTTGAAATAGCAGCCTGTGTTCTCACTCTCTTCGACCCCTGGCTTCCAGGGCTGTAAACAAAACACATGTGTGGTTAAACATTCGAGAGAGAAAGAGAGAGAGAGAGAGAGAGAGAGAGAGAGAGAGAGAGAGAGAGAGAGAGAGAGAGAGAGAGAGAGAGAGAGAGCGGCTCTTTTCCCGCTGCCGTCCCTGCTGTATGTCTGTCCGCCACTCCTGCTATTAATTGTTCTGGTGGCTCTGTGAGACATTATCAATCCCCTCACAGCTCAGCGAGAGCACAGGCATTTCCTCCCTTTGCTTCTCCCTTTGGTGCAGATTTGCTGTAAATATGAAACACCAGGGCCTGATCGGCCGCTGCCACAACAGACCTCATGGAGGCTGGCAAGTGTGAGAGTGTGTATTGTGTGTTTGTGTGTGTGTGTGTGACCCATGCAACTCTCTCTGTCTCCACCTAGTGCTGCTTCAAGCTGGTGGCCTCAGTAGCAACTAACACAGGCAGTAATCACACTCACTCATTCATGCACACACCACATGCAAACACATGCACAAATAAACACACACATACACACACACACACACACACACAAAGTATGGAGAGGTAAAGACGACATTGTGAAAATGTGGTGGACATGCAGTCAAAGTCCACACATGCACATTTCAAATACGATCAGCATACCACTGCTACAGATGTAATGCAATGGCATATTAACAGCAGATGTATACAATGTAGACAGGTTATTGGCCCAAAATAAAATCTGTGCGAGGCCAATTCCCTGTCACTATGACCACTGTCCCAGAGGAGACTGTCTTAGAAGCTGCCCCCTGACTGTTTTCCTTGTGTTTCCAGCTCTTTCCTCAAGATGAGCAAAAACAGGATGGCTACGTCTCAAAAATAGACTTTCCAGTCCATCATTAATTGTGCTTGACTGTACGTGCGTGCATGCATGTATCCGAGTTTTCGTGCCTACATGCAAGGGTGTGTGTGTGTGTGTGTGTGTGTGTGTGTGTGTGTGTGTGTGTGCACTTGTGTACACTCCCTGAAACCGAGACTGATTTTGCCAGATAAACGAGGGAAAGCTGCTTGACCCAATATTTCCTCCCCTGTTTGGTCAGGAAAGGGAAGGTTATTGTAAACCAGGGTTGGAGTAAATAATTCCTCTGTTTCCATGGCAAAAAGGCAAACACCAACGTACGAAAACAAAGGATGAAAAGACAATAAATCCCGGGATTGTCAATTTTGTTTAGTTTTGGGGGTGTTTTCAGGGAAATTTCATTTCAAAACAAGAGGTGCGTACATTTTTCCACAGAGGATCGGAAATCAGATGTTTAACTCTTTTTCTTTTTTCAACAGGCCGGTTTCAGCATGCGGATTTTCCTGGCAGCCCTGCACTGGTCTTGTAATGGATATATATGGTAACATTTTGCCATTGTGTCAGGAGACTGTGCGCCCTGCCATTGTTTTTGAAGACCTTGTCAAGCTCTTGTCTTCTTCTCCATGCTTTCCCAATGTTACAGAGGGTTCTGAAGTCATCTCTGCGTGCCCACCACTAAACTGACAGCTCATTTCCACAGGCAGGCAGACTTTGGGCAAATAGCCCTAATAGCACAAGTGTGGAAAATTGCTTGAAAGTGTCATAAAAGGATCCATAACGACTACACACACTCCGTCATGTACTCCTCTCCGTCCCCAAGAGAGGCGCCGGCTCCAAACCCGTCCATGCTGCTTGTCACGCTTAATGCAAGAGCAAACAACAGAGTCCTCACCAGTGTGTCACCCCGATATGTGTGTGTGCATGCGTGTGTGTGTGTGTGCATGCGTGTGTGTGCATACAGTATGTGTGTGCACGCAGCGTCGTCGCAGTAGATTACCGGGGCTCTCTTGGCCTCTGTGAAACACGATTATTAAGAAGTAGTATTTTATCTTGGCAGTTTGCGCCGTCTTTGTTTGCGCTCTTCCCAAGCCCGGCGGATAAAAGCGCAGCCTCGGTGTGCTCTGGCTCTGATTAAGATCTAATTGTGAACATTCAGCAGGCCTTATTATCAGCCTGTTGCCTTATGCCAAGCAGTTAGGGGGCTTTGTTAGTGTTGGCAAAGTGCTGCGAGAGACTAATTCGGCTACCAGTGCCGTACACAAGTGCCGGGAGCGGCAGCCACATAGGTGGCATAAGAGACTAGCCCCCACCGATCCGCACCGTACCGCCTCCCCCCCACCCCAATCCCCTGTCGCCCCCCCGGCCTGCACCACCACCACCCCTCTCTGTTCGACATCAACAGCAAGAAACAACAACAACAGCTACATCAACAAGCAGGAATTGATGGCGAGCGTTTATTATCTGCTTTAATTGCCCGTCATCTGGAGGATCTGACAGTTGTGGTTAATGAGTGGGAGAGAGAGGAGGTGCGGATGGCTGGCAAAGGGGGCTGCATGGCAGGCAGGCAGAAAGGCAGGCAGGGGGGGTGGGGGGGTGGGGAGTGCGGGGGGGGGGAGAGGATGAGGAGAGGAGTGGAGAGGCGAGGTGAAGCAGGCAGGTCTGGAAGCTTGGCGCAGCGATGGCGGCGGGCGCAGGGCGAGCTAATCATTTGTTAATCAAAATATCAGTGGGAGGAAAAAAAAGCCTTAAGTTGTGTTTTCAAGGGCTCTCCAAGCATCTTGTTAACCTGGATGTCATTAATACACACAAACATACAAACACACACACACACACACACACACGCACGTTCACAAAGGGGAATTAGCGGCTGTGAATAATCAGATGGCTGACACACGCAGGATATCGGCGAAATGGAGCCCCTTCCTCAATTTCTCATCTGGGTTGCAGACCTGGACACAGGCCAAGTGGGGACCTCCCTGACACTGTACAGTGTCACACACACACACGCACACACACACACACACACACACACACACACACACACACTCTTATTTCAAGCACACATGTATCTGAAACAGACCAAAATCGTCCCTTCCAGCCATTCACGATTCATGCAGCCTTATGCAAACAGTTCAACACTCAACGATGCACTGGAAGATGGGAGAAGATATATACTTTCAATGCCACGTATCCTTTACAGCATAACAATGGAGTGATTGCGCTGTGGACAAATGTGATCTCGCTCCACCATGGCAAGCGGCCCAATCTAAAAGCTGATAGGAGAAGTTGGAGAAACAATGGCTTGACCTTTTGAACTTTCTGCAACGGCTTTCCATTGAGTGCTTTTTATACATGCAGATAATACATGGTCTCACTTCAGCAGGAAGGAAATGTAGGATAGGCTAGTGCTGTTCTGGGAATCAAAGGGAAACGGAGGATTACGGGTAAACAGACATGATCAAATAATTCTATGTAAGATGCAAGTGTAAGGAAACTATTGTGCGGAATAGTGAAACTGGGTGTGAACTTTCTGTACTAGTGACCTACAGTATCTGATCTGACAGCAACTGCACAAAAATACTGTTCCATGAGCTACTTCCTCTCCTCACTGTGATGTGGGCCGCTTATTCTGCAGCACCACCTAATTTGAAACAGGACGCATTTCACAAAAACACAGATACTACTCCCAAGCTCCAATTCTCCCAAAATATACTGTATACTGATTTACTGTGTAGCAGCTGATCGAGCTGACTTTCCATTTTTAGCATGTTTGGTCAAGTTTCATCTACAGTATGGCATTCTGTTACGCAAAACACCCCTACAGCATGTTCAAACCTAAAGAGACCCAGTTGTATAACATTACAGAGCGAGGGAAAGACTCAGACAAACATCCCTGCCTTCCATGTCAATGGTATCAGAGTTTAGTCGCAGCTGGGTGAGGTCACCCCTAGTCAGAGATATTCTCACAGACTCAATCATGTGTAGAAGCTCAATTGCTCTGCTCTCCACCAATGGCTATTACAGGCCCAGGGAAGAAAACTGCATGTTCAGCCTTTCCTCACCAAGGGGGTAATGCCAATAGGCAATACACCCCTATACACACACCCCACACATCCCCCCCACCATCCCACCCACCTCCCTCCCTCCCTCCCTCAAAGCAAAACCACTACTGCTAATCTCATTCACAAATTTCCCATTCAGAAAGCCGGGCATCTCTTAAACATGGCACTTCCGCCAGCAAGCCGTTTCTCCTGCACTGCTCCCACCACACATGGGAACAATTAGGGGTGCGAGGGAGCAAGCGAGCGAGAGCGTGCACGCGCGCACGCAACTTTGGCAAGAGTCCCTAGCAACCAGCTGCATCTGTTTTTGTTTACCTTCACGTGCTCACTGGATAATGCCATGAGCACATCTGCTACTGTGCAACGTCACCGTGGTTACATGCATGGTTGACCCGTGATTCTGTAATTACCCGGCAAGTGAGATGAAGAGGGAGCATGGAACCGCTGGGCCCCCAACATCCCTGCACAGTCTCTCTCTCTCTCTCTCTCTTTTTCTCCAGAACTTCTCTCCGTCCTTTCCCTCATGCTCCCAAATATGCTTGTTCTGCTCCAGCCTCCTCTGGGAAGACAGCATGGGGAACCAGAGCAGCAACCCAGGGAACAGATCCTCCACAACAACATTACAATCTGGGACCTTACCAGCATACCGCATGTTACTCGACCAAACATTCGGGAGATCTGGGTCCTCGGCTCACACACGTTTGAACGCCACCAAATCTTATCCCAGCCAGTCGACATAAACTTTCCTAAACGACAACCCCCAACCACCCACCCACCCACCCACCCAGCGCCTCACCCATATGTTGTGAAGCAGATGAACCCCACAATCATATTAACCTGAGTGTTCTAAATAAGCGTGGTGTGACAGGATGATAATTATTTTAAGCGAGACGCAGGATCTGAGCGGCGTGTGAGCTTCCCTCCACGGCAGTAGCGCAGGGCTCGGGGCTCGGGGTGGCATGTTGAGCGCGTCCCAGATGTGCAAACCATATGCTCGGAGTGGAATTTTTAAAAACGGGGGAAAAAAGCGAGCAACACATGAAAGAGACTGTGCCGCTCAACAAAGGCTGACACTTCCTAGTCTGCACAGATAATATAGTGACTAGCATTAGCCACATGAAAGGCAAAAGGACTGCGCTGGTCTTTGGCGGGCCCACTTAGTTTGCTGTTTGTGGGCCAGGTGCCAAACAATAACAGACTGGCAAAACCTCCTCAAACCCTAATCCTACCTAGATGTGCACACAAATATGGCACCTTTGGCTCAATCCCAATGCATCTCTCTAAGCCCTCAGCACAGCCCCCTGAGACTAGACTGGCATAAATCCATTTCATGATTAGGTGGTTGTTGGTGCATGTCAAGTCTTTTAGGGTTTCGAGTTAGGGAGGACATAGGAGTTCAGTTTTCACGACTCTTTTTTAATTGCTTTATTTTTCCTTAATGAAATTACTGTATATCAAATGTCATTCTGTTACTCCATGGTCTTGCCCAAATATGGACGTGGAGAACTAATATGAAACTTGACCCTATTTTGTCCAGTCTCAGGTGGTGCCATGGTTCACTTTAAATTGTGCTTCAGGTGTAAGCCCACTGAAATCATTATGTCTCCATAAGTAATGTCCAAAGATATTTCCCTATTGCATATATCTTCATGGAATTTCAAGGCTGCGGTGAAAATACCTGACCATTTTGCCAAAGTAATTGAAATTACTCAAGCATGGACAAAAAGCACCTTGGAGTCAGATTCACCTACTGCACTTCCCTGATACATCAGCTGAGGTTCACCACCAGTGGTGTTACACTGTCTCTTGAAACACACACTGTCTCTTGAAATATCTGTAATATGATTGAAAGATTACAAATTTGGTTCAGTATCTACATAAAACCTTCACCCATTTCTTACTGCAGTAAAAGCAGAGAACTGATAAGAAAGCCCTGTAATGATTAGCAGCGTCTGAAGTCAGTCTTCTCAGTAACAACTGAAAACCTGAACAATGGCGTCCTCTGCTGTCAGTAAGTAGAACTGCTGGGGCCCTGGCACTTTATTGTACAGCAATTGCCGGTAATAAACAAAATGTTCCACTATTTCTCTGTCATGCATATACTGTACAGCGTAAACTAAACTCCTGCATGTTTCCACTGTTTCCACTACTTTGCTAAATACCAAACAGAATCAGACAGGCCTCACTACAGCTTCCTATCATGCTACAGTACATGGCTCATACTCAGTAGAAATGACTGGATATGCACACTTGCTCTGAAGGAAAAAAATAAGTATGTATTCCATACAATGCATTACATTAGTTTAGGTAGTCAGCCGCTGTTTTCAAGTTTATCTGACAGATAACACAGATGGGGAAAATGATACTGGTGGATTGGATTGTACTTTTACAAAATATAAAAACGCATTTGTTCTTTTTACAATTTACAGTTAGTATTTAATCACCAAATCCATACAGTACAAATAACTTTAAAAGAAAACATCATTTGTAACCAATGTGAAAAATCAAATCTTTGTGCATTGTTCAGTCAAGTGTTGTGGGAGCCATTCCGGCATACGGCAAACATGATGTGCTGTGTGCAAGGTGCCCTGAATTTGTTTCATGTGCAGACACGCTGTACGGAGACATATTTACTGAGCTGCTGGCCCCAATCTCTTTGGTGAATGTCTGCCCCCAGGCAGTGGCTGCTAGAGAGGCATAGCCGTGCTTATGCTCGCTGTCATAATCAGCCATCACCGTGGCGACTGTTGCCACCCACTCGTCTGTGACGGCAGCAGCGAGGAGAACCCGCTGCCTCTGTTGTAGTTGTTTTGCTTCACTGGCACAAAGGTCGGGTCATGTTTTTAATATGTCTGAGTGTGAGTGATTTGAATTTCTGCTTTGTTTCAAAGCAGTGGCCTGCTGAAAATTAATGACCACAGTTTATCTTAAGGATGAAGCTGGGATAAGGGGACAGACTTGTTTATGTGGGCATCTTTTGTTCTACGACTGCAGTGACGTTAGTAACAACCTCTGGTTTGTGTGTGATGTTCCCAGTGCTTTTCAAAGGCTGAGAACTTTTAAGAGGAACAGAAATGGATGCCCATACCGTGAGCTTCAGCTTGTGAAGTTCGGTCGCTTGGACCAGTTGCTGTCTCAAAGTATAACCCTTCATCTTCAGGTTGTGAAACTGTAGGTGTGGATAATGCCCTGTGTAGTACACCCTGTGCTTCATGGGCGTTTGAATGGATTGTGACTGGTGCTGACGTTGCTTGTGTCTGGCTGAAATCCAGTCTTTATTTGCAACAGTTGGTGGAGAATGTCAGATATCTTATGGACCATTACGGATGCACTAGTGGTTATGTTTGAGCTTTGTTTTCCTGGCAATTCTGCTGTGGTCAGAGCAGGTCTCAGGATGGTGTCAACATTGGGGGGCCCCTGGTGTTCCACTGGAGAGGTCCTTTGATGTGTGTACACTGCTGTAGTGTCCTTTGTTTGCCCCGGGTTTGCATAGTGAATACTCTTTGTGGTCATCTTTGACCCATGGATCCAGCTCTCAAGGGTTGTAAACTGACTAAACGAGCTGACTGTACTTCTTTCCCATAATGGGTCGCTGTATTGAAAGAGGGGCTGTTCCCCTCTGCAAATGTACTACTGTGTGTTATTTCACTCCTGTCTGTGGGTTTTACATCATGTTCGGGGGTCACAGGAAATCGCCATGGAATGAGAGTTTGCAAGGAATCAGGGGTTGAGCTGATAAGATGTAGCTGCTTGACTGTAGCACTAGAGAGTGTGGCTGACTGATGATCAATGGCTGCCATGGACATCATGGGCCCACTGAATGTTCCTTTCATCAGGCCTGCTGATGCTGTTTGAGAGTCTGGAGAAGGTGTGCCACCCTCTGAGGCCTGTACTCCTGCCACAGTCAATGCAGAGGGAGAGGACAACAATGTAGGCCTATTTTGATGAGACACTGCTGAGGATTGATAATGCGAAGTAAATGGCAAATCCATGATGGACTTTAACGACCTGTCTGTGGTCTGAGCCACTGACGGCATTGTTTCATTGTGTCTTTGTGTCGGACTGACCGTCACTGGTTGTGAAACATTTGCAAACATATTAGTGGATGCTTGCTCAGAAGTAATGATTTCAGTAGTCTGCAGAGATGGACTCATGGATTTGTCTGTTTCATAGTTGGGGGACTTAGTGTTAGACAACAAAATGTTCGATCCTTTCTCACCCATCTGTGAAGCGTTCCTTGGCCCATGAGTTTTTTGCAGGTACTCTAGTGATGAGGTCTCAGTAAAAGGCACTCTCTGATAATGTGTCGTCTTTGATGTGACAGCAACATCACCTTCCACAGCCGCAACTAGGATCGTTGGAGCAGACTCCGAGATTCCTGTTTTTTCCTCAGTCTGTGGAGCGGCTGAGAGCTTCAGGGGAGACTGATGGATCGTTCCTGAGAGAGGGAATTGTGGGCCATACTGTTGACTCCTGTCGTGGGCCTGCCCTGTTCCTGCAGGTGTTTGTTTAATGGTTTGTGTCCCGTCAGTGCTGCCCTCCACTATTGATGCTTTGCTCTCAAAGACACCGGTGTGGAGCTGCTGCTTACTGGCGAAAGCCTGGCTGGTCTTCAAGGCTGTGCTGCTTTCCACATCTGAATGCTGCCCTCCGGTCAGTCTAGCTGTTGTGTATGCATGTCTGTGAAGGGTGACGCTCATTGCGGATGTAGCAATGTTTTTACCTGAAGGTGCCGTTTCTGTTGTCAAAGAGGGGGTATCTTTGAGGACGGCCCCTGTAAACATCCCCTTAGCAGTTAGCAGCGTTGATTCCTCCATGTCTGCAGTAAAAACGGAGTGGGTTGGGAATGGCTTAGGAACTGGCAATGATGTGGAGGAATGATGTGGTTCCAGGAATGAGGGGCTGGAAGACCCTGAGAAAAAAAAAAAAATCACACCATGGGAAAAAATTCAGAAACGTTTTTTTGGTTCATCTACATTATTGAATAGGTTTACTAATGTGGTGTTAGTGAAAAGTTATTCAATTTATTCTTAAGAACTATGCACTCACTCAAGCATGGCAGTGTGTTTTCCATGGTCCAGTGCATTTTGTGGTTTGTCTCTTTAAAAGCGAGCACCACATCAACCCTGAAGTAGCGCTGCTGGAGCTCATTGCCCATGCAGCTCTGTGGGGGACAAGAAAGGTCAGCATAACCCAATGAGTCTGAACAAGGCTGCTATAGAGGTCTTCATGGGAGCCAGGATGATATCTAGCCTCACTAAGGCCTCACTCAGTCTGGCATACTTCTGCATCAATGGCAACATGTCAAAGACTGCACTGAATGTACCTGGACTTCATGAGCCCAGAACACTGCTGAACAAGACAGCAATGAATGAACTTGACTGTACTGCCAGCATTGTCTACTCTCTGCACCAATGGTGAACACATGCATCTCTCCAGATTGCCTCAATTTCACTTGCACTGAATCAACCCAAGAACCATCACCCAAGACACTATCACAGAGCAACACTGACCCGGCTTTGCTGTATGGCTGCAGTAGGAATCAGCAGCTGGACAAAGTCCGTGCTCTCTGACCAGGCCAACTGGTCTGTCTGGTGCACCATCACGCTGCTGACGGATAGGGTCTCATTCTCATAGCCTCCTCTCTTGGTCAAGCCCATGCGCCGTTTGAAGATGTGCAACACTGTCATCTCATTCACAGACATGGACGCTGCAAAAGGAACTGACCATCTAAAACATTCCTCTGACACAAATACAACATATCAAGTAGTTTCTCATGTGTTTGTACAGCATTTTAAACACGTATGTATGTTTGTACCAGTCGATGTACTTTGAACAAAAGGCTATCAATTAAGTTTCTAGTGAGGTTCTCAGTAGTTTTATGTTTACCAACCTTTTGGGCAAGTAGCCTCCATGCTGTAGGCATAATGTCCACTGACCAGTTTGAGAGGGAGGAATTCAGCTTTGTTCTCCATTACCTAAAGATCAAATACTCATTTCAACAACAGGAAATGTTACATTTTTCCATGTGATATGATATAATATGACATTTCAGACAAAATATTCACGTTGTCGACATGTCAAGTTGTCTCCATCCTGTACTGTAAACAGACTGGAATCGTTAAAAAACGGAAATTGATAACAGGAACGGAAGTGGGAAAGTCAACTTTCTTCCGGGTTCACGCATAAGGTGGATAGTACAGTAATGCAAACATTAACGCCAGACTTACCAGTGAACACTACACTGTAGTAAACTAACACAAATACAAATAGGCTGGCAGATAGGCTGTGTTTCTTTCAATGGCCACTAGATGGACACCTTTTCACAGAAACTGCAGTTCTTCTACATTTGACAAGAGAAAATGGCTATTCTACTTTTGTGACTTTTCATTCTTTTTATCAATCATTTTTATATCCTTTATGTTATATACATGTATATTTTCTTTTTCATTTTCAAGTAAATATAGTTTATAAGAAAGTCTGCCTTTGTGTTTCATCATTGGGGAAAAATCATTTGAATTTTAAAGAATGAAAGAATAAAATTACAATGAGATAAAATTCAAACTGCATTTGCGCCCTGTGCTATGTGGCTCTAGGATAACTAGGATCCAAAGTCACTTACCAAAACAGGTCGAAGGATTTCTCCTCTACGGCCTTGAATGGTGATGTTTGATTGCTTGCGCTCTACGTTTACTTGTATAAGGCTTGAATCCTCCAGAGCAACCACAAGATTTCCCCTCAGAGCAAGAGACCACTGAAGCTGTAAAAACAACATATAAACGTATAAAATCCTGACCCAAAATCAATCAAAACATGCAATAGATCATAGATAGATTACGCTCTTTCCCTTACCTCTTTATTCCAGCTGTCCAGAGGAATCTCCCTGGTCACCTTCAGGGTTTAGATTAGAATGTAGAATAATTGAGGTGAGAGAGGAGAGATAAGATAACACTTATTCATCCCATAGGAAAGTCAAGCACCATGTAGTATCCATAAAGACATACACATGATCTACACATTCACGTGATGTAAATACACACAAATACACACTACAGTATTAAAAAACATACCTAATAGTGTACCACGGGCAAAGTCGTGAAGCATGGAGCTAGTGATATTATGTGGAAATGTGCCCAGGGATGCTATGGTGACTATAGTGCAAAAAGTGTCATTGTCAGTGCAGGTACACTGCCAGTGCAAGAAACTGTACAGTTTAGGTACAGGGTAAAGTGGCTACACAATATAAAAATACCACAATAAACAAGAAACCACAATTGTAATACAATAACATATACAGTATATAAATACATGATTGAGTTGCACATTAACTGCACAGCTATATACTGTAACAATACACCAATAATAGTATACTGCTCAAACACACCTGTATGAAGTCTGGATCGCACTGAATATGTTCTCTGCTCGGTGGAGATGTAACTGTTGGGCACCTCATGATATAGTTGTGAGATCTTCCACCAAAACGGTGTAGGCCTATCCTCTTCAACAAATTGAGCTCAATTACATAGCTGCCATGCTGGGGTGATGGAAGAAATTGGGCATAATAAGTTGGTAGCGTAGCATAGTGTAGCAGTTAATCAATCCACATGGATGGGTGAGAATGTACAATGTTGTTACAGTGGCTTGAAAAAGTATTCATACCCCTTGAACTTTCCCACATTTTGTCACGTTCTGACCACAAACATAAATAT
>JASCQY010000179.1:21878-33501 GCA_030264315.1 Sardinella tawilis
CGATTAATTGTGAGTTAATTATGACATTCATGAGATTAATCGCGATTAAATATTTTAATCGATTGACAGCACTAGTTCTCATATGAACTCGTTCAGACTGAGGACGAATTTCATTGCGGCAAAAAAAAAAAAAAAAAAGGATCAGACTCATTTGATGCAAAATTCCACATGTGGAATCCAGTGTGCTCGAACCTTTAGCCAAACATATAGACAAAGACCAGCTCCTGGATGAGAGGAGAGGGAGATGTATAAACACATACCTGACTTATCACCCTCCTTGGCGTTCTTATTCTGCAAGATATTAAGAGCCAGGCTAGGGGAGAAGTTCCTGAACTGGTAAGACAGTAGGGACAGGAAACGCCTTCGGAAATCTACAGATGCCAGAGTCAGAAGAGGACAATGGATGCTTGGTTATATGTTATAAGTTATATGTTTGTGTAAATACACACGTGTCTGCCTGTCCTTGTAAGTATATGAGGTCAACTGATTGTACAGTAAGTGGTGTAAGTATTTATAACAGAAGAAAGAGTAGAGGCAAGTAAAGTGTCACCTTTCCAGAAGGCCGAGAGCCACTGGCCCTGTTCAGGAGACTCCTCAGAGTTCAGCTCCTTCAGCATCACGCACGAGTGCTCCCCCGTCAGGTCATTCTAGGAATTGCAACAGTGCAACATGACCACCAGCAGTACTGGGCAATAGAATACTCTCACCCAAACAGGGATAAATATGAATCCAAAAATTATATTGTTGTCGTAGCAAGCAAGTTTATTTTCTGAAATATCCACATGCTTACCGGCGTTTGTCTTAAATAAACAGGAACATATCCTGCCTTCTTCCAGAATCTGAAAGCAAAATAATATTTGTGAGATGGATGAATTGCATGAACTTCCACTCCTGATATAAAAATATAAAAAGGCAGCTGCCTCTGTTAAAGTAGCTGAGGGTGTGTGTGTGTGTGTGTGTATATGTGTCCCTCACTTGAGCAGTTGAGAGGTGAGACCATAGGACACCCCGAGGTAGTCCAGTCGCTCTGCTCTTCTCTCACTCAGCTTCAGGAGCAGAGGAGGCAGATTCTTACGCGGGGAAACCACCTCTTCCAGCAGACTCACAGCCTGTGTGGGTGATTAAAACAAACAGTGTCACACCTCATTATACACACATCATACACACACCAGAGCACTGCTTGGGAGAAGGGGTGTGTGAGCGACAGCCTACCTCACTGCTGACTGAGGTGATCTGACTGTTGGTGTTGTTCTCCTTCTCGTCCAGCAGGGGGAACTGTCCCTCGTAATACTGCTGCAGCAGCTGCAGAGCACGTGACCCATAGCCCATCTGTACACACACACACACACACACACACACACAGAAAGGAGAGAGAGAGAATAGGCAGTCAGAGAATACTGATTAGGATGGTGTGATGAATTCTACTCTTGAGTCCAGGCACGGAGGCAGCATGTTAACCCACACCAGGCGGGGCCAAACACATGACATGGCCATGAAGTAATACTTACCCCCTGATAGTCTGGATTTACTGCTATGCGCACCACACGGCCTCCAGAGAGGCTGCCAAACTCGGGGTCTTGGAACTGAAACACAATAGATAAAAAAAAAAAAAACAACAACATATAAACAAAAGCATCAAGTCGAAATCAAATAAAGAAGGCATCAGTCAGGGTTAGATAGATATATAGATACTTTATTTCTCCAGCAGTGGCATCAGTCCAATACTGACATCAGTGCTGACATTTCATTTTACCTCCTCATTATTCTATCTGTTAGCTTTTCCAGAGCGGTGCCCTTTCATGCGTTTTTTTTTTCTCCCCAAACTCCTATTTTGGGTGTCAAAGATGGGAGAGGCATTACCTGTTCCGACACGGTCCATGGGATCAGGTCCCCGGAGGCCTTCTTCCCGCGAGACAGGCTGTTGAGAATGGACTGCTTGGATATCTCCCCCTCCAGACACACCTGTGGGAGAACAGATTGGAGAGTCGGCCAGATGGACGGATGGACGCCCTCCAGCCACGGGACTGCTGAGGCCTAGTCGCTGACGCAGCCAAAGCGGGCCAGATGAATTCACTCTCACTCACACACACATACACACGTGTGCATGCTTGTGCACACATACACACTCATATTCACACATGTGTATGTTTGTATTAGGCATTAGCGTTACAATTTTTCAATTAATATTACATCCGTCTTTCGTCGTCTTTTATGCTTTGGCAGTAATGTTATTGCGACACTCATGACAATAAGGCTTTCTTGAATGTGAATTTGAATCTCTATTTGTGGGGGCTGATGCAGCCAATATGGCTTCTGAAAGCTCACCTGCACCACAGCTAGCACCTCTGGCAGAGAGTTCTGAGTCGGGGGGACAGGAGGCAGCAGGCAGAAGAGGTGGTGGGCGGGGGCGTCAGACAGCATCTGGAGATCATTTGGTGAATTCTGTGGGGACGGGGAATATTAGTAAATCTTAGCATTGCCAAGATTTGCACCAAGGCTGGCATAGCATACAGCAGCGTTTTCAAGACTTGCTCGAAGACTAGCATTGCAAAGAATTTCCAAGGCTTGGAAGGTAGAATCACATTAATGTACGTTGATGTTTGTTGCACAAACGCAACACTGCTGTTACCAAGGTTACGATAACTACATGAGGACAATATGGACAATGAACTTGTTGTCATGTTCATAATGCCTAGAAAATACTGGGGTATTGCAGGATGTGAATGATTACATGAAATTTCATATTTTGCTATTTTTGGCTGGAGAACTTCCCTGAAATAAATTGTACAACACATTTCACATAATCATTCACATTTTATTGACAGTATGGACGTGACAGGAAAGTCTATTTTCTGTTGAAGTGTCCATATGAAAAACTGTTCTCAGATCAGAATAACTGACACAGTATTTGTCAAAACCCACCAATGTGGCCCACTCACCTTGTAGTGGGATGCTACATATAGAGCAATCAGTCTTTGTAAGAAGGCCTCTGATGCTTTATGGTAGCAGAATAACGTGTCTCTGTTCACGTAATACCTAAAAAAAAATGTTAAGGAAACCTACAACCAGTAGCAGCTACAGAGTATGTGTGCCATACCCCATCTGTGGATACACACACAAACACACACACTTCTTCAGAGAATAGGAGAGTTCTGGTGTTTGTCTTAAGAGCTCAACTCAAAGAGCCCATACAGAAGATAGAAACTGCTGACTACAGCACTGCTCTAGAGAAGCTTTAGGCGCGGTCATATAGATGATGTGATGTTCTCGCCTCCAGGTGCAACAATTCAGCTGTATTTCCATGAAACAACATGTAACCCGACACATTATGATGCACTCAAAATTTCAAGATTCTTAGCATCTCAGCTAGCATCAACACCACAGGGGTCCTTAACACCTGAGGTCGGTGTTGTGCTCAAAGTTAAAAATAGTGGAACTTTTCATGTTGAACTTTTTTCTCCCACAATGGGTTGCTTAGTTACCTGCCTTAGCCAAGTTTACTGGTCAGTTAGAGATGGACAAAAAGCCTTCTGCCCTATTCGTGCTGGTAGATATTTATAGTTCTCTAGCCTGTGAGAGCAAACAGACTGAAGGATACAGATCACAGGTCTGTGGCAGTGGACACCCTGATATGATTCGTGGGATGGTCAGGCAGTCCAGGCACAGCAGGTCATTCAGCCACTTCTCCACGGGGTCACCGGGTGCGTAACGGATGGACTCCTGCAGCGAGACCTCATGCAGGGTTCGAGCTGTGGGAGACAAGCGGGAGCACCGCATGAAAAAAAAAAATCAAACCGCTCCCATGCCGAGAAACAAATTCACTCTATACATCTTAAAGCCCTGGCAGAGCCATAGCAGAATATGGGTTTGTTCTACATGCTCTGTTGGATAACTCTGCTTCATTTGTCTGTCTTGACGAAACATACGGAGTCCAACAATTACAGGTAACCTGCTAGGGGAATAATAATGGCTCGAACAACAAATGTGACATTTAATCCATGCTGAAGTTGACTGAGAGAAGCATCTAAAGTTTATTAGTATTTAGTTCCAACTAAACAATAAAATAACTAGAGTGTTGCGTGTCCACTAAGGGACTAATTATTCTCATTACAAAAAGGGGGTCTTTAAGGTGAACTATGAGATGCGAATTGATCTAGTAGTGTGAGTTTGAGAGTTAGCGTTTTGTTTAATATTTTGGTGTTGACATGGAATGTCAACAGAAGTGACATGATGCAGGATCTGTAGGGAAAAATGTACACTTTATGGTGATTGTGTGTAAGAATATGTCTCCATTTAGCTGTTTTCTGTTAAATGAGTCTATAAAGGAATTTACACTAAGTGGTACAGTAAACAACTGAGCATGATTTGTGACTAAAGTCTGTGGTACACCTAGTAAGGGTGTTTTAGTAGGCCTGCTGATTCTATGAGTCTAAGAATATGACCCTGAGGTTTTGAGTTATTCACCTTGCTGGCAGTCACACATCAGCTTTCAGGCATCTTTCTCATATAAGGGAGTTTTACCTTGCCCCTGGTGCTCTTGGGTGCTCCTTGTTGTAAGGCGCCTTGAGACATTACTTTGTAAAAGGCGCTGTACCAATAAAAGTGAATTTCATTTCATTTCATTTCATTTTCCTACTTTAAGTCACAAATGAGGGTTTGCACCTTCCCGCAATACAAAGTGAATTAAGGCCGAAGGGCTTGTTTCACGCCTGTAGGGGCCATGGCCTCAATGCGCTCTGTCTATATAAATCCAGTACTTTTTGTAGTGAGCTTGCATCCATTCAGAAAACGTGAAATTCTAGAACATCTGGTGGAAAGTGGGGCAGATGCGACGTGGAGTTTCCTGTGATGTGGAGTTCCAGTGGTGGGTTACCTGCTGCCAGTCGGGCTGTGTTGGTGCTTCTGTTCTCGGCCGAGAGGCTCAGCTGACTGTCGGCACTCTGCAGCCTCAGCTGCTGGATCAGCTTCAGAGAAAGAGAACGGCCTGTGCCTTCATACCTGCAGGGCGAAGGCACACAATGAAACATGAGAGAGGGAGAGAGAGAGAGAGAGAGAGAGAGAAAGAGAGAGAGAGAAAGAGAGGGAAGGAAGAAGAGTGAGTGCGAGAGAGGAATAGACAGAGTGAGAGTGAGAGACATATTCAGAGAAACAGAGAGCGAGATGGAGTGAGAGAGACAGAGAGAGAGAGAGAGAGAGAGAGAGAATAACAGAAGAGACAGAATGAGAGAGGACTAGAGAGAGAGTGTGAATGTGTGGGAGACACACACACATGCAGAGAGGAAGATGAAGAGGGAGAGAGGGAGAGAGAAAGAGAGGGGGGGGGGGGGGTGGGTAGGCAATCAGGAAGGAGATTTTAAGAAATTGGGGGTAAAAAAAAAAACAAGAAATGGGAGCGGAATGTTAATGTCTGGTTACTCAGTCCCACTCCAGTGACTCATTTAACTCCGTGACCCAAATATTCTGTTTTCAGACGTTGTTTTTATTATTTCAGCTGTATTTCACCAGATAATGTGTTTTGGTCTTGCTTTTGAAAGACATTTTTATGTTTTTGGTTTTTTTTTTTTCTCTATAATGTCTTGGTTAAAATTCATCACAGTACAGCCATTGGTCATTGTAATTTGAAATGGTGAGATTTTGCAGGTTGCAAAGGCATATTTTTTCATAAAGTAATCTGTAGAACTTTTCTGTCTCTTGTGATTGAAAATGTTCATGTTGAGTCAGTCAAATGGTCGGACCTTCTAGGCCTGTCTTTGGGAAGTCGATAACGTATGATTTGAATTTCTTAGACAAGTTTTGGATTTTTTGGAGAGGCTAATAAAAGATTTCTGCAGGAATGCCATCACATAATGTATTGAATTCTAAGTCTTATTTTTAGCCCTTCAAAATATAAAATAAACATTTAACTTTGTAACTGCTTGTTGCTTTTCTCTAGGTGTAGTTGTTTGTTGAATTAGCCATAGAAGTAATTGGTCTAAGCATAGTAGCTCTTTTAAGAGCCTCTCCTGTGTTAGATAATGGTGGTTGAATAGCAAAAGTGTTTAACTCTTTATTTTAAACACAATACAAAATACATTGAACCCTTATGGAATGGACAAACGACTCAAACACAAACATGTACTTTAGAGGGGGCTCAAATTGTGAAAGCTGTCAAATCTAAGGATGGGTTGGTTAGAGATGGTCCCCAAAAAAAAACTCATAAGGATGTAAATCACAATCATGCCTGAACAAACCCTTGTCAGAAATTTGGGCATCAAAGATTATTTGATGTCTGATCCTCTATAGACAGCTAAGCAATACCAAGAGTTTGAACTTCATACAGAAAGGTTACAGGGCTGATGTGCACAGGTTATACTGTAGGTATGATGGCAGTTTGATGCTGTTTCACCACAGATCTTTAAATGAGGGTGGCAAACTCCATGCAAAAATGTAAATGTTCTGCAAGGCCATGCACAGAAATACACGAGATGGAGGAATCCAACAGCAGAGGCTGCTTCACATGCTTTTCTCTCGGATCCACAGTAGATGGGCAGCCATGACGCTCCCGTCGCTAATCCTGTCTCCCCCGCATCATCAGCAGGAAGAGAAGGTCTTCCAGAAGAAGTTCTTACAGGGCGAGCGCTCCTGTGGAGGAGGCACGGAAGTGTCCTTCAGGGTGCCGTTCAGAAGACCCTCAAGGTCATAGCTGGTGAGGTTCTCCTCCGTCAGGTTCCTCTCGGTCAGGCCTGACAGCATCTTCAACAGGAGCATCCTCTCCTCAGCAGCCAAGCTCTGGAGATGCATCAAACTGCATTTGGTCATTGTTACACTTGAACACATTTTAAGAGCAAACCAAATGGAGGAGTCATCCTTGAAAATAGTAAAGATGTCAATGAACAGAGTGACTAAATAATAACTTAAATAACTGCTTTAAAAATGACTGCTTTGCTGACTATGACCATATCAATAAGCCAAATTTCCATGGCCATACAAAAGAGGCCCTCTTAGTTCTCATAGTCAATAGAAAGGAGAATATTATGGCTGATGTTTACTGTAAGTGAACTGTAAAATGCATACTGACTATATGAGTATGGACCTACCCCATTGGTGTGCTGTTTGTCCCGGACAGGCAGTGCTCCTGTCTGGCCCCTGCTCCACACAATGAGAATCAGAGGGACTAGGCTGGCCAGCACTCGCATGGTGATCCAAGCACTCTGTGCAACTGAACAAGTGTCTGCTCTGACAAGCACCCCCATGTTTTTATAGTAGACCCTCACACAAGGGGCTCTGACGCACAGCTGTGGAAATTTATGAGCAATATTTAGCACTTGGCCATTTGAAGGAGTTGTTTGGCAAAAAGTGTTTTGGTAGTAAACAAATTAATTTCAGTGAATACTCCCCTTTCCCCTTCAGAGAAATTTCCCCTTGTTGGGACAGATGTATTCAATACATTCCCTCATCATGAATAAATAATAGGAAGTGACTCAAGCCTTTTTATTATTAACCACAAAAAAAGTTAACAGATTAATTCCAGAATGAGTTATTCATCAGCCTATAAGATATGTTTACTTCACTATCAAAAGGATGGCTTCTTGAATAACTAGAAAAATCTTGATCGGCTCTAGCAGTAGCGAAAGCAATGCAGAGTCATAAGGCTAAGCTATCACATGATTAAAACATCTAATGTAATTAGCTGCCACAGCCGTAAAAGATCTGATAACATATATCTCAGATATTCATAAATAAATGTATACAAACCAGCACCTCTTGAGAGTTAGGTGGCAGTCTTTGTGGATGTTTTCACTGGGTCGTGGATAGAGCTCATGGGAGGCACAGTTCATTGTCCCGGGCAGACTTCACTCCAATGGTGCAGCAGCCTATGCATTATTGATCGGCTAGCTCCAGCAGGAGGGTGGTGTCCACTTACCACCCCCCACCCCCCCATCCATCCCCACCCCACCCCTCCTTCCCCTTCACCTGCTACTGTCCTCTTCAGACAAGGATGATTCAGCAGCATCCACCCACACACGGACGTTTGAGTGCTCTTAACTGGTTGTTTTGGTTTTCTCTCTTTATTTAATAGCCAGGCCTGCATCCTCTTTAGGGCACCAGGCGTCTTTCAGGAGTAGCGAGTCTCTAACATCAGCAGGGTTGTGAATGCAGAGATGCGTCTTCCTGTATTAGTAATTGGAGCGTGGACACGACCTAAAACACAGACAGGGCGTAAACAACAACACAAAACAAGGCAAAACAAAAACGGCGGGGCTGTGCTGAATATGGGCAACAACCGGCAGGTGAATAGCGACAGCAAGACAGTGGGGCACTCGCTGGAAGTGTGGGATCATGACACAGGAGCAGTCCACATGTTGGTGGAATTCCTATGTCCCAGCTAAGCCCTAAAGGGCTTGAACTTTGAACTCTGACTGGCATGAATTTGTCTCGTTCCCAATGTGCACCCTAAGCCCTAACGGCCTCGAACCCTCAAAAAGTTGATGAGCATCAATCAACCCCATGATCAGTTCATTCATGTCAGTTAAGCATTTGAGGGTTCAGGCCTTAGGGGGAGGGGGGGGGGCATTGGGATTCATTCATTCTCAGGGTGTTGTCAGGGTTGTTTGCCTTGGTTCTGTGTCTTGGTGGTGAAGTGGACAGGACGTGCTCTTGAGTGGAGTACCTATAGACAGGTGCAGGACGAGACAATGGCTTGGGAAAGCACACAGGAAGGAGGTTATAATGGGTATAGCCTACCGTTGCAAAGGGTGACAATGAAGACCAGGTGGCCAATGTATTTTCATTAGATGGTGTTCATGTCATCCCACAAACAATAGACCGCTTGTGAACTGTCTGGCTTCAACTGGACTCAATGGAAATGATCTGTAATTGTTCAAATTCATTCCAGTCAAAGACAACATGGATGATGAATGATGTTCTTGTAAAAAACCTTTAGACCTTTACTTGGTCTTTTCTCTCTGTGATGTCTGTGACTACTGTGACTGTTCATTTAAATGTCTTTTGGAATGCCCTGATGGTCAGGGCACTGCTGTAAATGAGATTTTATGCTCAGCCAATTTCCCTGAATAAACAGTGGATGAATGAATGAAGTCCATGGTCATAAAACCCTTAGTTCAGCGATAAAAGCAATACAGTTGTTACATACATGTAATAATACTGAACAGATAATTTCATGTAAAAAAAGAAAAGTCAAACTTAAGCAGAAGTGTTTTTTTTTTTAAAATCAATGTCATCCATGAAGTCATGCATTTGAAATAGCCTACATGAAAATGAATATAGCTTCAGAGATGCCATGATTTGATAGTAAACTCATGACACTGTATTGTAGAATTATTTGATTTTGAGCCAAATTGTCTGTTTTGTTAAGAAGAAAATGCTTTTGATAAGAAAACAAACTGTTTGGTGTTTTGTATGATGTAGATGCTTTGATGTGTTAAGGGTTTAGAAGAAGTATTGAAAGTATAGGTTAATGCTTGTGTGACTGAAAAAAAAACCTATAATCAGAAGGTGGGACCCTAACAGTAGCCCCTTGGTTGTTCACTTACTTGTGAAGACGCTTGAGGTTCCCATGTCCCTCTGTAGATGTCCTTTCATGTTTTACAACCGCTGACTGTTGACGGCCAATTCATCTGAGACCAACAAACACTGTTCTTCTTACTTACAACAATGGCATTTTGCCTTCAACAAAATGTTCTTCCTTTGGGGTCAACTGAAATAACTATAGTCTAGTCTGCACAAACAAGCATCGCCCAGTGGCACAGTCATAATAGGCTACTGGCAATATATTGCTGTTACTATTAGTTAAAGTGAATTCAAACCTTTAATGTAATTGTTCTATAAAACAAATCTAATTTGCTTTATCATGAGTCCATAAGTGCCTAACAGTGCTAGCATGGCTTTTAATTCCCTGACTGGTTAAAACTGAATTAAAACAGTGCTCATCCAGTTTGATGTTCCATCTTATTCTATTCTGAAGTCAAAAAAGGGTTGTGCCCATTGCAAAACCAGTAGTAATTGCAGCAGTGATAGTCCTTTAGCATTTAATTACTGATAGTGTCTTGTCTTTAGGAGACATGATTAGCAGAGACAGTAAGACACAGATTGCTAAATACAATCTGGGTCAAAGGTCTCCCTCCTTGCAAAGTGTTGATGTCCTTATAGTACAGCACTGGGTTCAAAATGCTGCCTCACTCAGCACCCTCTTCTGGCGAGATCTGGACATTACAACTTATACTACATGATTGAATTGAAGTCACAATCTTGGGCCTATTTTAAGATCACATGGCCTCATAAGGCTCTAAAAATCACAACAATCCAACTGTCCAAAGCTACAAATACACATTTCAACACCACCACACTGAAAAAAATCACAATGTAAGGTTAATTACCTCAATGATAACAATATCGATGTGTACATAATGGTTGAAAAATGTAACCTAATAATATATATATATATATTATATATATTTGATGATTTGATGTTTTTTTTTTTTTGCAGATGTCTTTTCTAAGCATATAAAAAGGTGTTAAAAGTATAAAACATCACAAAATGTATAACTTTTTAAAATCATGCAAAGGTGTTTGAAAAGTGTTTTTTATTCAGTCTATGATGATGGTCAAAGATTAAAAGATATATATATATATATATATATATATATATACGGATTAGTACACTCAAAGCAAGACAGTAATGGCAAAGTAAATTCCTTGCAGGAATACATACAGTATATAGACCATGCTGGTCATGTGGAGCTGGAAATAACTGAGCAGTAAAAATGGCGGTTAAGACCAACGCAAAAATACAAAACCTGAAACCGTGTTTACTGAGTCGGCTTGAGTGAAGAGGACAAAAGCTAATTAGAAGGGATTGAAGTCTTTATTTAGCCTAATACAGTGCAATGGTTAACCGTAATCCTGGGTTAACGTTGTGAACTCAGAGGCAAACATGATTGGAGTAACATAGCCTGTCAGCTGATACAAATGTGTGTGTGTGTGTGTATGTATATATGTGTGTGTGTGTGTCCTAAGGTCCACTTTAATGCCTCCAACACACACACACACATAAAACCCCTGAACCTCCGACACACTTTTTTTCCAGTGTTGGAGGGCCTATTAAAGCTACCTATATCTGGCTACAGCACAGGGGAGTTGGGGGGGAATGTTTACATAGCACACAATGTACTTACTATGATTTCTCTCACTCGCTCATAAATAGATTTCAACACACCTTAAGAAACGTCAATCAGATTAAAGATAAAATGCTGGAATTGTCATTGGATGCATGTTCCTTTAGAGTAGGAATGTCAAATTCCTTGCGGCATCGCTCTGATCCTCAGTGTAAGCTACACATGTTTCATTCACTCCTGTCTCCATTCATGTGCTGTGGGCCTCTCTAGGCATTGTAAGACGATGAGGAGACGGTTCCTCCGTGGCCTGTCCAGTTGGTGTGAATGAAGGTGCCAGGGTTGGATAACAGCTCGTAGGTGTGCGCACCAAAGTAGTCCCTCTGAGCCTAATGGGTTATTACACGCACGCACGCACGCACGCACGCACGCACGCACACACACACACACAGACACACACACAGACACACACACACACACACACACACACACACACACACACACACACACAC
>JASCQY010000181.1:3316-14510 GCA_030264315.1 Sardinella tawilis
CTTTGAGAAGGCGGCTAGTATGTGAGATTGGCCAGACTAAGCTCGTATGAGCTTTGATTGTCGCGAAAGCCAGGCTAACAGGGTATATTTTTATGTATTTATGTTTTTTTGGAAATGGCATAGTTTGACAGATCTTACTGTCAAACTATGCCATATCATATGGGTGCTCACAATTTGTTTAAAATGCGAAAATAATTATGCTCAAAGATTATTTGTTAGGAACCATCTGACTGGGACGGATCACAAAAGTGACAGTAAAGGCTCGTTTGTAAGGGAGTGCCATCTGGTGGTGTGTTAGATAAGTAGCCTAATCACTCTCATGCTAACTATGCGCATGTTTGTATGTCGTCTTGTGAATGATTGGTTTATCTTACTCTGACGTAGGCCTATGTTTATGGTCCCTTACTTTTGATTCTGTTAGGATGATGACAGTGCACGGCGAAACGGGAACAGCTTTTGTTACAATTTAACATTTGAACTACAGAGCGTAAGACTTCGTCCAAGGTAACTTTTAGACGTTTATTAAATAATTCATTTTGCACGTTTGATGTCACAGTATGGCAAACATCACACGGCAGCAACAGAAGTCAAACTTTTATCTGTTCCTGAAAAGGCTGATGTTAGCCAGCCAGCTAGCTTGTTTAGCGGTGGCTAAGTTAGTTTGGGAGCTAGACGTCTCAAACTTAGCTACTTTTTTCTGACAACACATACCAAACAAGATTACTAACTTTATGTCTTTGTCAGGGGTAAGGATATTTGTTCAGTGTTCAGGAGCTGCGAAGAGCATCCATTCTAAACGCCAAACCCAACAATCATTAGCATAGCAAACCTAATGCTGAGGTGATAACCAAGATGTTAGCTAGCTCACCAGCTGGTTGAAGTTTCCTTTTTCACGGGTGACACCGGAGTTTATATTAAGTTTGTTATTGGTGCTATGTATTATAACCGATGCAATGGTATGTATGCTATGGAATGCAGCTTTTACTTTTCTTTATTAGGAGGCAGGTGTCGCGCTCATGTGCTTATTTAAGCCGCTGAACCAAAAATGACTTCCTACTTCGATGAACATGATTGTGAACCAACCATTCCCGAGGAGCAGTACCGTCAGAATGCTCTACTTGAATTAGCCAGGTAAGTTTGCATAATTATTCACGCCAGGCTCACTGCTTTGATTTATATCCAGCTGATATACCATGGATAACGTCATTACTGAAAATCATTTCTGTTATGCCCTGTGCAGATCCCTGATGCAGGGGCTTGATATTGACTCAGGGACGTTTGACATTGACACATCTGACTGGGACCAACGTCTTCCACCCGCAGCCTCCAAAACTGTCGTGCAAAGCCTGCCCGTAGTAATCATCAGCCCTGAGCAAGCAGGTGTGTTACACTACCCCCCATTGAGTATTTGTAACGTGATTCCTCATCTGATATGAGTCCCATAGCACGTTCTCTGATAATGAACCACCCGTCTGGTTGTTTTCTTGTTTGACTACAAGATAAGGGGCTGAAGTGCCCCGTGTGCTTGCTGGAGTTTGAGGAGCAGGAGTCAGCGCGGGAGATGCCCTGTAAACACCTATTTCACTCCACCTGTATCCTGCCTTGGCTTGGCAAGGTGAGCAAGATCAGTTTCACATTAACGTTAAGCCATGAGCAGCTCCTGGATGTTCCACTTCTCTGTTAACTTTTATTCTTACTTAATTGTCATTCATCAGTTTTGTTTGGATAACTGTACTTGTCCTATTACCTTGTTTGCTAGTTTTTATGTTTTTCATAATCTAGTTATTCTGTCCTCTTTCAATGCATATACATCTACAGACCAACTCGTGTCCCCTGTGTCGCTTCGAGTTGCCCACTGACAATCCAGACTATGAAGAGTTCAAGAAAGACAAGGTAAGCGACACCATAAGGTTCAGAAACCACAGTGACATTTCCTCCATGAAACCCCCTTTCTCATGCAACACCCTTTTTGATACTTGCTTGTTTTTCCGTCCCATTTTCGCAGGAGAGGAGAAGACAACGGGAACACAGATTAGAAGATTTACACGGGGCCATGTACACATAGCCCAAAACAACAGGAGAGACTCTTTTCTACACTCACTGCAGCATTCACCGAAGACAGAAAAAAAAAAACATTTTACCACAATCAGGACAACAAAAACCCAGGAACATTCTTTTAGAATTTGCTCTATGTAAATATTATGAAAGCTTATTAATGTTTTTATGCCAATGTGTGACAGATTTAATATGTGATGCTGATTTTATGGTCATGATATGTCAATTAAAAGTAAGAATGGCTGCTGACACAAATGTGTTTCTTGCTATCTAATGTCATGTAATATGTACCACAAATCAATTAATGAGGGTAATAATGTAGGCGATCGTAAATGCATATTGAAATCAGTTTTATGAGAAGATTCTAATTGTATTTATTTACCCTGAGAATGTAGGAAATTTACACAATGTATATGGATAAGATGGTTATAAATCCATTTACAGCATACTGTACTGTACGGTGAAAGCCACACACAATCAACTCCATTGGTATCTCGGGCTTTTCGTTATGCAATTTTGTGATCAGGAGTCTGTGACAACCCAAGAAATGTGTAGCTTTGGTTGATGCCAAGTGAGCTAACATTCTAGCCTCGAAGGCTAGCTAGCTGTCACTAGAAAATTTGAAATTACATGAACGTACATCTCGATGTGGATCTCTGGCCCATGATGAGGCTACCAACTACTGATGTTTACATTAGAATCAAACTGGACAAACCACTGTGGTTACCATTCTGTATAGTGTTCTGAGACCATCATGTCTATGGTGATGCTACCCTTTACAATTTACAATAAATTGAATTGAATTTTATGAATGCCAACTAATTGTTGGTGATGCTTGTCTATGGAGACACTTATTTCTGGTCTAGCCCCATTCTATATGTGTTTGGTTGCTATGAGTTTCTAGTGAGGGGAAAAAAACATTGTACTTTCACGATGCAACCCAAATTCAACATAAAAATTGTCCAGCTTGACACTGAAAGACTGACAAAAAAATTACAGATTCTGTTTATTTCTTACTTGAATATAAATCTCTTGACAAAAAGAAATCAGAAATGAAAGTAACACAAATCGGTTGTTTATACAAGAAAGGAAAAACATTCAGTCATTGTTATACTGACATTTGGTAGATCCTAGTTTCATCAATTCAATGATCCAAATTCACCACAAAAATATTCCAGTGTGTTTATATTCTAAAAACAGACTTACAAACAGTAAAACAGATAGAAATGTAACCTTTAAAAAGAAATGCTCTCAGAGCTGGTGTCATTTGGTGTTACACATTTCCTTCTCAAAAATTACCATATTTACCAAATCATAACAGATCACATTCACAGTGAGTGAAAACAATGTCATGAAAGTTTTTTAAAAAAAGGCTTCAAAATGAACTTTCTCTGCCTACACAGGAAAGTATCCAATGAATAAAAAAGGGGGTTAAGGGCTTGAAGACCTTCATGTTCACCAATTTCATCTTAAACATTTTACACAATCACCCACAGCACAAATATGCAACAATGGTGCGAGGGCCATGTGTGTTATGTGCCATGTCTGGGTATTCATGCTCAGTACTGCGGATTTAAAACAATTCAAACTGAAGTGGAGGCTAGAACAGTGGAGACCAGCCGAGTGGTGGTTGTACACCAGCACCATTAAGTTGCTTCAATAGTGGTCAGAAATGTTCTGCGTTACAGGTAAATCGAGTTTATGGAGACAGTTGATTTGATGCTTCGGCTAATCTGTGTGAAACTACTGTACACAGTCATGCCAATAAAACTCATTTGAACCGATCAGACTGGGGTGGCCAAATGGACGCATGATTTAACTACATTGGTGCCAGTCATCATCAGCGCATCATTATTCTGCATCATTTGGAGACCAAAAGTACAGTGATGGGTCAAAGTATGAAAGAAAAAAACAAAACAAAACACAAGGAGTGTGTTATATTTCAAAGTGAAAAGCTTTTGAATGTGTTTAAAAGTAATTTGAAGCACCTATGACATATATATGTAGCTATACAATGATGGTGCAATATCTAATGATCTTGTAGTGCTGAATTTACATCACTCCAACACAAAAACGAGTAAGGCTTATGAATACTCTATAGGCTTCTTACATACTCAGTGACCATACATGTGTCCATGGAGCTATATTAAAATATGTACACCAAAAAAAAAATGCAGGAGATGAACGCTTGAGTGTCAAAAATACAACATGGTAAAAACATTTTTGACACTCGTATATTGCAACCTGGAGGTGATTAATGATGATCACATAGGTCTTTCCTCTGTTAAACTGATGTTAAATGTTGATATTTTTGCTGGTAAATAACATTGTAAAATGTCTCAAGCAAGATCCCTCTGGCTACAGCTCAAATACTTCACACATACACACCGGACCACCTGGCCATATTTAGCAATCTCTAGTAAATGTTCTGGCCAAGGTGAACAAAAAACAAATTCATAAAGCATGCATGCACAACCTGCTCTTTCCCTCTGTACACTACTGAGTCAAATCCCGCCCCCTCAAAAAATACGCCAGCCAATCAGAGGTAGCTAATGTAAAAGTAATTTGAAATGCTTCTGTGGTGGCTTCCCAGCCATCCAGTGATTGTACACAAGAGAAGATAATCAACAAGCTTCTGCAGATGAATGTCATATTCAATGGTGCTCTGGTTGATTCAGGAGCCTCAGTGTCGGAGAGATTCTGCCCATTGCAATAAATGGTATTTGGTTTAAAAAAAAAATTAAAAAGTGTGGCAATGTGGATGGCAAAGTTGTAGTTCGCATCAAAGCCCACCAGGGGCCGCCACCGTCAAAGCAAAATGACATGGCCTTGAGGACAAAGCAGACAGGACCTGAGAGGATGATCTGTAGGGATCATAGTGGTGGTTTCTGTATTGTTTTTTATCAGACACAGTTAGTAACATGAACAGAGTCTGACTGGACACTGAGTACATCCGAGCGTAAATGGCACCTTCAAAAGAGCTGTATTTAAAATAAGGCTTCCTAGGAACCAGCCTAGGTACCAAAACAATCAGCACACACATTTGACAGCGTTTCAATGTGGACAATTCAGAGTGGCATCATTAGATGATTGCCAAGACTGGGCGATGCATTCTGCTACATGAACCAGTGAAACAAAGGCAGTTAAGTATCCTCCTGTATCCTGTAACACAACTGCACTACAGTATATTCTTGCTAACACAACTATGGCAGCTAGATATCAGAGTAGAAATGACAACAGCACAACTTGCTAGGAAAATGCCCCCTCTATGATTCTATGATAACAGCAAATCAGACTGTAGTATCCAATTATACCACAGTGATTGGAAAAAAACAGCTGTAATTTCACAAGCTTGCTGAAGTCTCTGCTAATCTCAGACAACGGCACTTGTTTCAAAAATGGCGTCAAAGGTAAAAAAAAAAAATTCTTGACCTACAGTACTTACACGTACATGCAATCATATTAAAAAAGAACCATTCAAATTGCCAACATAATGAAGTGCTTTTCTACACTTAACAGGGAGCAATACTTTTCCATATTTAGTGAAGTGGAGCTAAAGAACTGTTGGGAAAAAAAATGTCTCAACTGATGCCTGTATGCCTCTTACACCATTCACATATCTATTACAATCCAAGATGTCCTCCTCTTTTATAAAAAAAAATCAGAGGCATTCAATAAATCATCTCTACTCTACACTGATCACAAAACAAGAAAAATTCTCAAAAGGAAACACAATATTCATTTTGTTGTGTGCAAAAATAATCAGCTTTGCCATGGTGAGAGAGGACTGCCAGCATCCTGAACCACAAAGACCTGACGCTCCAAACACATCCATCAAGAGGGGGGGGGTTAAAAATGTGATGGGGACGAGTCTCATATACCTCATATCTGAGGTTAACAGACAGCAATCATCATACTGTATGTGTGAAGCATCTTGCATTGTGAACATTTTTGTTTTGTAAATTTCTGGCAATGTCGTTTGCCTACATACAACATTCTTTTCAAAGAGCACTTCCAAAAGGGTTTGAGATTGAGGGACACCCACCGGTTAACACATACACACACACACGCACGCAAACACACACAAACACTGACACAACCATCAAAAGTCCCTCTATCTCTGTGCAGTGATCCAACTTTCTCCTGGCCACCCTCCCTCCCTCCCTCCCTTCCTCCCTCCCTCCTTCTTTCCCTCTCCTGGTCCACTTCATCTAAAAAGCCCCAGTCACCTCCATAGGAGCGGCGTACGTTCCTCAGGACGCATGACCAGGGTGTGCAGGGGTGGTGGGTTGAACTACAACATGGCAATGCTCTCTGGAGTGCAGTTCAGGTGGGTGGAGGTGCTGCTCCCGCCGGGAGACTTGAGGCCCTTTGCACCTCCGCCGCCGAGGCTTCCCAGCCTCTCACTCCCGCCCAGGATCATGCTGGAGCTCTGGTGGCAGCCACGCTGCAGGCCGGCCATCATAGTCTCGCTGGTGACGGTGCCAAACTCGTAGGTGAAGGTGCCATAGAAGACAAGGATGACCACGGTGAAGACCCACTCGCAGATGGCCGCTGCGTGTTGCAAGACAAAGCTCTCGTGGACAAAGAAAGCACCACCTGGAAGAGCAAGTTAAGGACAGAACGAACCGCAACTGACCTAACAGTAATGGGCCTCCCTAACCAACCCTTCATATAAAGAAATTTGTTTTTGAACACAGCTTACAAAGTTTTCAGAAAGACTTTGTGTTCACTATTGTCTAGTATTTGTTCGTAGGTAAAAACTAAATCTGTGCACATTCAAAAGCACTTGAAACAGTGAGATGATTGGAATTTAAAAGATACAACAGCATAAACAAACAGAACCTTAATTTATGAAATTAGGGTTAGGAATTTTCATACAAGGTATATGAACAAGTGTATTAATCAAATAAGGAAAGTTTTTTAAATCAGTTACACTTATTTAGGCTATATTTAGGCTTTGTTTCCTTTGGATGAAAATACTCTGAAAATGAACATGATGCAAAATGATCTCCAGGAAGCTCTATTCTAGCCGAGCTTGCACTGCAATAGTATCTCTGCTCAATATTGTATTTTGCTACAGCACTACGTAAGGGTACTGTCCAAAGGCTTCAGCTTCCCCGACTAGATTTCCTAGTAACCAGTTCAGTGAACACAGACTGAAAGCAGAACCATTAGATTCAGACAAAGTGCCAACATTTTCCGCAAACTAAACCTATGCCTACTGAGAGTGTCCAGACTCTTTGCACAAACTGAAGCAAAGTCTGGTTATCATACCCCGCCCCCCCAGGTCAACAGAATAGGCCAAATACTTTTTCAGTGCCAGGCTATCTTTTATGGCTCATTCGGGAGCAGACAGGAGGTCTCAGGGGGGATTTAGCTAACTCTAATGTTTTATTTATCACCTAGATTGAATTATTTATCTGAAGCCACAACAAGCCACAACTCAACTCAACTCAACCAAGGGAAAAAAAAAAACAAAAAAAAAAAACTTCAACCGCATGAAAGCACGTGTGACAAAAATGTGATGAGAGAACTGATATGAGGTCTTACCTGTTTTTCAGGTAGGGTACTGAAAACGATTTCGATCAATTCAGCCCCATGAGCTCAAGAGTCAAGAACGCATTGTGCCCTTGTTACCATCAGATCACACAGTAGCTGAAAGTGTACATGGAAGACTATAAAAACAACAACAACTGAAAACTGGAATGGAATGGTGACGATGGATATTACCAAACAATGGGGTTTGTGTTCGGAAATGTTCAATGGTAGGAAGAGCGCCTATCAAAACTGACCTCAAGTAGGTCACAGACAGTCAGAGTTGAGTGCAGGGATCAGATTTCCAGTTCTATTTTAATCCATCTTTCAAAGGACATATCTAATCTTTCAGGAGAGCACCTGGCCTATTAAATTTCTGTGGAAAAAAAACCCAAGGTCTATTCAAGTCTCTTTGCCATTAATTAAGGCGTTACAACTATGTAAAAAATGTTGGCAACAAATTTCATGCCATCTCATCTCACCTCATCACAGTTTTGCATGTGTTTCGTAAGATCGTAATCACTGGACCGATGCTATCACAGTGAGTGAAAGGACAGGCTTATTTTCTTGTCTTGTCCACTTTATATTCTCATGGAAATTACTAGACTGGTGGCTTCTACTCGAAGCAGAAAGTGGTGGTTAGACATCGATTATCCTATAAATAACCCTAGGGGGAAAAGACATAATGACTTAGTGGCTTTAATGAACCGTCAGCTGTCCTATACTTGGGACTTCTGTGCTACACACAAGGTAAGGTACCGAGCAGGAAAGGATACTGAGGACGAGTGAAACCAGAGCCCCTACAGTCAGGCCGACCCGTACGTGCGCCATCCAGTAGTCCAGGGCAGTGAGGGCCACCCGGTAGGTGAGAAGACACTGCAGGCACACAAACACCATCCCGGCAGGAAACGCAACGCCGGCCCCCACATAGTGGAGGGTCTTGGCATGGTCAACCTGAAAGACAGAGAGGAGACTCAAACAATAAGTTTAGTTGTGTAGCCAAAGAATGCAAAGCATTGTTGCAGATACACAACGATCACCAAGACATACACAGGGCCACCAGAGGCGTTAACAGGAAGACATGGATCATGTTGCTGAGCAAGAAGACAGGAAGCTAAAGGAGATCTTGGCACTGGAAGACAATCTGCACTTTTCACAGGATGCTGTATCACAGAGTTCTGTGGATAGCTCTTGGGAATTGTGAAAGTGTAGGCGATCAATACATAGCAATCATAAAAGGCAGAGGTTGCAAAACATGAAAAACATCATCATACCTGACCTTGAACAAAACTCTACCATGGGAAATCCATCAGTTTCACATGTATTTGCAAACTGATGAGAGGATATTCAGGTTTTTAGAAACCAGAATACGGTCACATTCGGGAACAGACATTCGGAATGATGAGATTACATGATTCATGCAACTGCAATATTCCGGTTAGAACAGGAATATGCCATGCATGTAAACGTAGCCAGTGAGGAAAACCATGACAGACCTGGAAATTCCCCACCATGACCAAGCCAACAGCATTGCCGAACCCAGCCACCAGGCCACCGGTGTTGATCCAGCAGCTGTGGCCGTGCTCGATCACCTGAGCATAGCGCAAAAGGCACACCATCACCACTACCCAGGGACAGAGATACAGACAAGAAGAGAAGAGAAGAGAAGAGAAGAGAGGAGAAGAGAAGAGAAAATGTATTATTAGTCAGAAATAGTGGGTGTGGAGACATCTAAATATATGCTTTGTATTCATATTTAGGGAACAAGGAATTAAGGTGAAACAAACTGTTGAATCAACTATTTTGTGCTTTGACAAAGTGCATTTTGTTAAGGTCTTGTGTCACGTCTCATATGTTTCATCCTATGACTTGTTCGGTTTTGACACAACATTCAAAACATTCCAAGCAAAGAACTGCCAAATCCAGCCATTGTCCACAGTGATGACTAGGGCGTGTTTCCGTGCGGGCTGATGAAAACCAAGCCTTACCCATGAATGCTCCCACGTTACCAATCAGGCTAAATAGGCAGCTTTCAGGAGGGAAGGACCCACATTTACTAGAGGAAATGAGGGCAACAAGGGCAAGAGCAATGAGATCTCAGAGATAATACATGAGAAATGAGATCTCAGAGATAACACATGGTTAAAATATAATCTCTGCTCTTAAAGTCTTTCCTTTCTGTTCCTTAGCATTTCATATTTTGAAGGTTTCCTTCACTGCAATGTCTTAGAAATGTGTTAAAATTAAAATCATCTATCAAAAGTAGTAGTGTGTCAATGATGTGGCATTTAATAACTTAATTACATTTATTTACATATATTTCATTTAATCTCTTCACTAGTTATTGCATTGCCACATTTTCAAAGTGCAATGTCATTTAGAATGACTAATCAGCTCCAAACATTTTCTATTGCATTTAACAATGTATGTTCTATTAGCTTGGATCTTCTACAGTATAATGAAGGCAGATGGTTGTATAGCTGCATGACGAGTCGGAGAAAAAAAAACTGCAATGTCAGCATGACGAGTCGGAGAAAAAAAAAACTGCAATGTCATCTACAATGACTAATCAGCGCCAAACAATAGAGCCACTATAAGAAATAGGTGTCCATTACATATCCTTTACCTGATGAGGGGGATATCCTGAATGGTGCAACATGTCTTTGGAAAGCCTGGTTTGTAAGGTTCTTCTGTACAAGTGACATTGTACGACCTTGAAAAAAAAAAATACAAGGGACAATGAACTTGGACAGAGATAAGAAAACGATTACATGGAATGTTTTGTGCTAAGACTGTTGAAAGGGACAGTTATACTCACCAGTTTTCTACTGGGCACACATGGTGGTTCATGACAGCCATCGCATAGCTACCCAGACACAGAGGGGGGGGGGGGGGGTATATATATATATTTCAGGTTCAATTACATATTATTATTGTCATTATTATTATTATTATTATTATCATTAACATTATCAGCCTATGCTCTACATAATACATGCTTCCCACTGGCATATACACTTCTTAATCCAGAGCTACAGCTGTCTACCCAAACTTAGCTTTGGAAGAAAAACATATAGCTACTAATGCCCTTGGCTGCAGTCAGCATCAAGCTCTACACAGGGTTAAGCTGGGGGAGTATCCTGTTACATGGAGCACTTCAACCTTTAATTATCTCCCCACCCCACCCCACAGCACAGCACTCACACTATCCATATTCCAGTGATGGAGAAGGCAGACAGGCTGACGGGCAGAACGATCCAGGCAGTCATCAGGCTGGCAGTGGAGCAGCTTCATCCACAGCATGAGGGAAAGGGGAGCTGGAGGGCGGCGGAAGGGCAAGAGCGAGGGGTAGAGGGGGCCAGGCGGGGAGGCTAAAAGTTGGGGGGGAAACAAGGACACAAGGCAGCCAGGGGGCGTCATGAGAGAGGAAGGAGTTGGGAAAGAAGGCTACATTTCCTCGATCTGCCACTCCATCGCTAGGCTTTTTTTTTAGTCGCGTGCAGCGCGACTCTATAAGCCGCTATGTCGGTCGGTCGGTCGGTCGGTCGGTCGGTCGGTCGGTCGGTCCGTCGGTCGGAAACCGTTTTGCTTTTGGGGAGGC
>JASCQY010000181.1:14610-26903 GCA_030264315.1 Sardinella tawilis
TGCCTCAATCAGTTTCGCGGGGCATATTCATTACTGACAGCATCGTCTGCACGCGACTTAGGTCTGTTGACCTTGTTCCAAGGAGGACTGGATGATGGAGGCACTGATGCGGGAGTTGCAACGCCTATGCATAGGCATAGGAAAGTGCATGAACAAACATGTCATTGTTCTTCTAAGTGAGCTTGTTGTCGTGGTTTATTGAGTCAGTGTGCAAACCCTCATGAGAACAGTAAGACATTTTAGTTTGGACATTTCTGGAAAACTAGCATGACAATACATACAGTACATATTCCAAAGAATTTTGGGGGCAATTCCAAATAACTTAAAACTAAATATCAAACATCAAATCTGTATCCATGTCTCTTTTCAAGACTCCATACTGTGATAATATCTACTGTATTCACAGAAAACCCCCCTCTTGTTAATGAAGGAGGAATATCTCATGGAAGTGCAGAGATTGTGCTAAAGATTAGTTTTCAGACTCCGTCTGGGCCTTCATCTTTAAAGTACGGTAAGAGGATATATTGTAGAGCAGCTTTCCCATTCAGTTCATGGAATAGCCTAGAGAGGAAGTGGGAAGACATTTTCTCCTGTGGAAAATGCCTTGGCTGACTGATCTAAATGGTTGCTTGATACAATTACAGGAGACTGTAGTAACGTTAGAACGAGAGAGAGGAAAACTTCCGGGCTGTTTAAAATACAGCTAGTTTTGTATCAGTAGGTTTCGATCCTATGGTTCAATTCTGCAGCATAGACCTTTTCTTGTTCACTAAGCTAAAGACAACCGGACATAGAGACTCCTGTACCACTTACAAAGAAGTCACCTATGAAACTCAGTGCGTCAGTAGAAAGCATTTCACAACAGTATTCACAAATGCAGTTTGACCACAAATACAGTCTGGGAGACATCGTGTGTTTACGATGTTCTATCGTGCAACAACATGATGGATTTAACAGCTGCAACAAAGTTAGCCTTATAGTATATTCTCTACGGCTAGCTACACTGCTCCTGCTAAGTTATTAACGTAAACGTATCTTGAAGTGTTTTTTACACACAGCATCCACAAAAGCGCTGACAAACTAAAGAAGTGCAACCGCGTTCGTTCTCTGAATCAATTTACACAAGCTGATGGCTTTAGTTAAACAACAGCTGCCAATGTCGATGTGCAACGAGGTATCTAGCAGGCTAATACCTGTAAAGAGTTGCGTTAATACCTAACCCGAAGCCTGCAAGCACAAAGCTAAACATACGTGTTCATGTGGCTTTGAAGGAAACAACCTCCACACGTCAACTCTAATGTTAAATGGCAGCAAAAAACGAAGATACATACCTGTATTCTTGCAAACACTTGCTCGAATAAGTGGTCTTGATGTCGCTTTAAAATCTATTTACTGCCTCTTCTTACTGGAGGCCTGTTCCGTCAACACTGTAATTGTAGTTCCTTCCCCTTTTCTCAGACACGCGTATGTAACCTTGAAGGTAAAAAAACACACCATTACCCACAAGGCGTTTGGCCAGGAGAAGAATTTTACCGCTTTACCAATGAAAATCTACGTCGTAGCGACGCCTTGGGGCCCATTGTAGCGAATAAGTGACACTTTATCGAGTGCGATGTTACATAGAGTCACAAAGTTATCTTAATCTTAATCATGTTAATTTTAGGAATCTGGGTGTTTAACATGTTCTTTGGACAGCATTGGACCAGTTGTCACAATTTATGAGTGCCTCTGCCAATTCGATAATCTCACTGCAAAAATCGACCAGTAATGTATGAACAATAGGATTGATGTAATTGTCAAGTTTTTTTCCCTCTTCGAGGTAACCTCCCTATTGTGTTTGCCTGCACAACTAGTTCCCATCCCCTTTCAGGTATGCCTCTAGCCTACAGCATAGAACAATCAGTACTGACATGATAAAGCAGTGAATAGGACCGATCATGGTGGATATAGGCCTAACACAGAAAATATTTTTTCTTGTCCAAGGTAAAGTAATTTTTCTTTCACTCTTAAGCTTTGAAAGTAATAGGCCTTGATATAGGTAACGGTAGACAGCCTACAGGTAAATAATAGGCCTAGATATCAAGATTGTACTTTACACCATATCCATAATGCACACAAATTTTGGAGGATATGCTGATATTGATTATTGATATTGATGTTGAATTAGTTTAGCTATGGTTTCATTATTATTTATTACAGATTCAAACCTATATCATCATTTCTATAGTCTGTTATTCAGACTATTGTTGTGTCAAATTTATGACCCCGGGCCAGAGTTGAGGTCCTAAAACTTGGTCCACGACATAACAAAAAATACACCATTATAAACGTTGTATTCTAACTTGTCCCATAATGGAAAAAGGTCCAGGCACAGGTTGAGTGCAAAAAGTACGGTTTATTCTGTCAGAAAACCAACATCACAAACCGGAGCATGATCCTGGGATCGCGCTCCCGAACAGAGAAAACGTGTGTCCATATATACAGTACCCCTGTGAGTCTGAACCTTATTGGCACAGTAGAGGGTGGCATGGCGTGGGGCACGGAGTGGAGTGTGGGGCCCAACTCTGTGCCAGATTTTTTTAGAGGATAGCACGGAGTGGAGTGCGGGGCCTAACTCTGTGCCAGATTTTTTGTATCAGAGGGTAGCATGGAGTGGAGTGCGGGGCCTAACTTCGTGCCAGATTTTTTGTAGCAGAGGGTAGCACAGAGTGGAGTGCGGGGCCTAACTCCGTGCCAGATTTTTTGTAGCAGAGTGGAGTGTTTAGTGGCGTGCATAGTGGCACCCAACGCGGGGCCTGTGAATGGCACCCAGTGGTGGAGCGTAGTGGCCTTGGAGGGATTATTTTTTCTATGGGTCATCTGGTGGGCAGCCACTGCACCTGGCTTGCAGTACTGAACAACAACTATGGAGATTCAGCAACACCCCTTAGACGTGGTGTCGTCACTTGTGTCAAATTGATACATTTTAGAATGACTCAAATCTATTCCTCCTCCTCTCTCATGTCTGTTTTCTACCTCTCCACGCATGTTGTTTCACCACAACGTCATAATCATAATTCAGTAAAAACTCAAACTTCAGGTTCAACATTATATACCAGAGTAAGATTTTCTATCATGATATGCTCGCATTGAATATCATGTGGGTTTTTCAGATGAACTGAATGGTTAGTTAAACAAGCATAGTTTAGACAGATACAGTATCTTAGGTTTGATCATTCATAGTTACATCTGTTCCCCTTTTACAGTATCTCATGGTTTCAGTACATTATTAAAGGATAAAAAGAATATATCAACACTATCAAGGCTCTTGGTAAATAAGGTGCACAGGTATGGCCAAAAAATCTGAAACTTTACTTTGCACAAAATGTATTTAATTCAATTTAATCCTTTTATTTACCAGGTTATTATCAAACATGTATGATGCATACAAGTTTACCAAACTTGAGCCACAGGGGTGGTCAGTTTTGAAATAAAATGACAGCATTGCATCAATGGTAGCTTTGTATCCATGATACACTTCCGGAGGGATATTATTGGTGAACAGGGTAAATATTTTAGCAAATAGATACAGTATCTCCTCAAAACTGCCCTTGCTGATTATTTACATGTAGACAAAACTTTATTATATTGTGAGTCTTCTGAAATACTTTGTGCATAGGCCTCCATGCAGGTGATCCATTATCCACTGACATATGCAATAATTTAAGGCCATGGGCTATATGGGGGCTTAGCATGCACTTCTACCAAAGAAACGTTTTGTGAAAAGTCTGGCTATGCTGGATAGACTATGACTTGAGTGTTTACAATTTTTGAATGTACTAGCATACCTATAAAAGCTCCTTGCAGTACTGAAAATCAACTGCATGCATTTCAACACAATGCAAATACTACAGAGGACTATGCATTGCTCATGGTGTGCAAGAAAATACAAAACAATGTTGCTGTCATTTAAAAAAATATTGTAGTGATGTCTGTCAGTTGGATTTTTTTACCCTATAAAAACCCTTTTTGCTTTTATGCTTATAATGGACATGGAATAGAATACTAGACTTACTGCCCTTGAGTGGAACTGATGGGGGTCCAAACTAATTTGGGGGTCTGGCTCAACACTTAATGTGGCAATGTCTGATTCTTAAGGACTTATGGACATCTGAAAATCCTTTCCAATTTGGTTCAAAAACAAGATACTTACCTATTTTTAATTGTGATGTGGATATGATCATGATGAAGGAGAAAGTGATGTGTTTTTGTACTTGTACTTGTGTTGACAGATCTTTGAAGGGACCATGGCACCTCTTGGAGGTGTGACTGTTTTGTTTTTTCTGACCTTACTAAGCAGCACACATTCAGTGGAGAACTGCACCAACGATGCCGATTTTACTTTTTCGGTCAACCTCACTCAGATTCCAAGGCAGCGCACTGACAAATCTGCAGGTTCACTGGAGCCTTTGTACAATTTTGCAAGGCTCTTTCTGGAGGCAGTCCAGCCAAACAAATTCCCATTAGGTAAATAAGGTCTTTTCTTACTATTCCTGAATGAAATGGTGTCTGTTATAACTGTTGATGTTCTGCCATCACTTTGTTTTAATATCACTTTTGTGCACATAATGTTGCACGTATAAATGAAGGTGTCTTAGAACATTTCCCATTTTTGACATGGTCATCATGATAAATCATATAGCCTAGATTTTTTTTAGAGTGTGAAAATGTGAGCTGCCTTTCATTTCTCATGTAAACTTAATAATGATTTGATCACCTAGGGTCCATTTTCCCAAAGCATAGTTGCTAACCAAATAACCAACTTTGTTGGTTGCAATGCAACTTCCCATTGCCAACCAAATCAGTTGCTAACTGGCCAACACTTATGCTTTTGACAAATGGATGCCTGATCAGTTTGATGATTTCTGTTCCTTTGTTCAATTGTCCTTACTTAGTAGAGTGAATCTGAATTATTTTGGAAATAATTAGGCTAACCTTTTAATCAAAATAGAGCTTGCCATTAATGCTTCAAGAAATGAACCTCTGCAAAGATCTTTGGTAAGGAACATTTATTGATTTACGTGTCATTTAAATGATTTCCAGTAGTATTAGTATTAGTATTTTACCAATTTTGTTAATTTACTCAGTACATGACTTTGAGTAATGATATTCCAGCAATACCCAAGAGATTAATCTGTTGAAACGTAACCACACCTGTTCATCTGTTAATTCAGCATATTGTGTGTTTGTGATTGTGTGTGAAAAGGTAGTTTCCACACTGAGCAGAGTCCATGTTTTCTCTATTACCAGCTTGTGGAGTATGAGGCAGGTTATGTGGTCTGTCTCATCGTGGCCATCCTCTATATTCTCACAACACTAGTTCTGGGTGGAGTGCTCGCTTGGCATCATTTCCATCAGAAAAAGTTTCCACCCAACAATTGCTCAACATTATCATCAACATGGCCCCACACAGACATCACTGTGGCAACATGTCTTGCTGCTGTTGCCATTTTATTGCTGTAAGACAATAATGATACTCAATCATATCTCTCTTTCTTTCTCTCTCTCTCTCTCTCTCTCTCTCTCTCACACACACACACACACACACACACACACACTGGTCTTTTTCTCTCAACACTGCCTTCTAGGCAACACTGCCTGGAAGGCACCATTGAGGGCAAAAGGTTGATCTAGGGTTAGGGTTAGGGATAGAGTGGTGCCTTGCAGCCAGCGCTGCTGGAAGGTTCCGTTTCCGGCAAAAAACACTATTGAGACACACTCTCTCACACACACACACACACACACACACACACACATTTTCTATTAAGACTTCAGCCAAAATTTAATTGAATATAATATTGAACCATTTTGTAGGACTGGTGTGATTCTGGCCTTTGCGACCAACAACAAGGTACGAGAAAATATGAGGCCCAACTTGCATCAGCTCCAGACTGAGATAAAAATGGCTGATGGAAACTTAAAGATGATCCCAAAGGTATGCATTTTAGTCAGACGATTATGGAATAATCACTTGTAGGCTACATACTATATAGTTTCAGAGCCACAATGCAGTCAAAGATCATAGCAACATTGTATTTACAATGGGAGCAAACATGAATAGAATAGGGCTCGACCACCCACCGTCTTGCAAAAATAGATCATGAAATGTATAGACATTTGTGCCTCTCGCTCCACTTTTACCAAAGATACAGCCTAACCAATACCGTAACATAATAATATGACTTTTTATTCTAGAATATAAGAATGGTGATTGATGAATTTGCCATTCCTCAAAGAGAGATTACAAGAGCTTTAAATGGTGAGCAAGCATACACTCTTTCATCTTATTTTACCCCTCAGGTTAAATATTTTATCATGTTTTGTTAAATCATAAAATGTGTGTTTTTTCCTGACAGAAACAGGAAATGTCATTGGTGAAACACTCATCTCCACTTTCAGCAGTGATGTTCACTCAGCTCTCTCAGCCCTCTCTGTATCAGTTCAAGGTGTGTCATTATTAGGTATTCCTGGTTATTCTGGATATTCCACACACCCAGTGCACACACGAGTGTCAAGCAAGTCGCTCGTGTTCATGACTTCTTGCTCATTTGCAGATGCCAGTGGTGGCCAAAGCAACCTGGAGGAAATGGAAATGAAAAGAAAAGACCTCCAGACTCGCCATGTAGACATTCAACAAAGACTGCAAGCCATTCAGTCTCAAATTCAAACGATCAATAGTAGTTGTCCAACCTGTAATGTCCCAGATGCTAGCAACCTGGAAACAGCAGCTGACTACAGCCAGGTTAGATTCTATTTAGGGAATTACAAAATATCTATCTCCTATCACACACATAGGCTGACCTGATTTGTTTTCATTCATTTTGTGTAGATCCCAAGTGTGCAACGACAACTTGATCAGCTGAATGAAATCTCTGGTATATTAGCAACAGACATTGTGAGAGAGGTATGAAATGTCAGCAGATTAAGAATGCTGTTATAAGGTCTAAAAAAGGTCTTATAACCTAAATGTTTGTGTTTTCAGGGAAATCTGTCCTTCTATTCCCTTCCCCAAACATGCAGCAGTCAGATACAACCAACTATAACCGGTATAGGATCTTCAAGAAATACTTTCTCAACTTTCTCAAAAGCCTCTCCTTCTGCAACAGACGTCACGTATTGTGTTCTTTTGTCCCTTTCTAGTAATTGTGCAAGACTTGGAGGAATCAGAGGAGTATTTGAGGAATTGTAGTCGCCGGATTCCCACTTTGAGGTCTCTCTCCTATTCACTGTCAAAGGTCAAGCAAATCATACATGATTACCGGGAAGATGTGGATTACTATGATTACGTCAGGTATCAACCTCTGAATTGTTTTGGCTGATTGGCTTTGCATTGAGTGACCTTTTGAACATTCAACAAAACTTGTATACGTATGTTTCCAACCCAAAAATGCTTTCTGCTCTCCTTTGCCCCCTATAGGTGGGCAGTGGCCGTTGTATTCTGCACACTTATTTTGGTCATAGTGACTCTGATGATTGTTGCCCTATGCCTTGGATTGCCAGTAGAATATTCTCCCACTCTCTACTCCTCTCCCTCAAACGATCGCTTTAAGCACACAGCAGCCTGCCTTCTCAGAAGGTGAGATCTCCTGTGTCTCCTGAGACTTAACAAACTCACAGCAAAACCTTTGTGATCCTCCATTTGAACTCCTGCTGCCTGTTCTTCATTCTATGACTTTTTTGTTATTTGTAGTGCCACTGTGATGACTTTTGTCTTCTCCTGGCTGTTCATCATTCTGGTGTTCCTCACCCTGTTCGTTGGTGGTAATGCTCACTCCCTCGGATGCCGAAGTTGGAATAGAGGACATCTCTTTGAGGTGAGCAAAGAACCGTCAGGAAATATTGGTCATGGATTTGACTCAGGCAGGTGATTTTTTGGTAAATGTTTCTGAGCAAAAGTGTAAGATGATAAATAAACTCTTTCACATGTTGTCACAAGTTCTTTGACCAGAGTGAAGACCTCTTCATCGGCTATAACAAAACCTATGAAAAAAACTCCAATCAAACCACAAACATCACCCAAGCTTTTAATACTAGCTCAGTATTGGCTAATGCTTCAACAGAACTCAACACCACTCAAATGATCAAACTTAAAGTCAAGACTGCGGAGATGTACCAGTAAGTCAACTCTCTTCCTCCAAGTGTCTTAAACACTGTGGATTTGATGAAACAACAATATGTGGAATCCTATGGACATGTAAATATGTTTTTTTTTTTCTGTCCTAGTGGCTGTATGAGAGGAGAATCTCTTTTCTACAGTATGAAGATGCATAAAGTTTTCAACATGGACGAGCTCCTAAATGCTAGCAGGGTATATTATACTTTTGTACCGCATATACATATTTGTTAAATTGTTATGTACAGTACTGTACATACAGGTTTGTTCGCTGTCTAAAGTCAATTACCTTTTTCTTTTTTCAGTACTTAGAGGTTTTCAATCAAAGCTTTCAAGCCCTCAGCTTTAACCTTGCCGGTTTCACTCTCTTACCTCGTGGTGGAAAAGAGGCCTTGCTCAAGTTCAAGAGCAGCACACTGAATCAGATTGATTATGCTTCAGTTCTAAGTGTGGTTTGTATATGACTGGTGTACTCTCATTTTAACTCCTAGACATTTTATTAAATTTATATTTGTGAATACCTAGAAACGCCTTTCTTTTTATAAATCGATCTCTAAAGTTTAACATGTGTTTTAATTGTGCCCTAAGCTTAGTCAACCGGTTCTGAAAGCTGACCTTAGTGCTTTTGCTGAGCGACTGGATGCAGCCGCCCAACAGCGAGTGAGTACCAGTGTCTGTGCAGACCTGAACAAAAACCAGTAGGCTATGGTAATATATCTGATTCATTTAAAAAATTTAGGGCAATTATGTCCACTCTCCATTTACCTTCTCTGTTCTGGATTTTAATCCAAAAGGAAAATGAGTCAATAAAGGAGGACTTGGAGAAAGTGGCCAACCTGACAAGAAATCTAACTGAACTTGTTGCACGTCAAGAATCAGATGCAGTGAGTTCCCCAATTTGTTACATGTTAACAGATAGTGAGATACAGTTGCCTACCTGAGCAAATGGCATTATGTGGAAAAAACATGTGACAATAACAAACCCACTGGTGGATCAGCAGGAATCTGTCTGACCTTTTTTTTACCTTTCAGAAAGCCATGACTATCAGTGTAAATACCATGAGAGAGATAAGTCAGCGGTATCAGGTCAGTAAGCCTCAGACAAGAACACAATTCTCTATTTACATGCAAACAGTATACTTTCTTGATATTTCATGACTCTTGACGTTCAATAGTAGAAAATGAAAATAATTATGAAGAAATTACTGTATACTGAAATTACCATAAAACCCATTTGACTTGAAAATATTCATCAACAAATATTTTCTTTTGAACCAATAAACATACAGTATAAGGCAGTACTTGTTTTAATATACTGGTACTGTTGTGTGCCAGTGAGTTTATGTTTACTGTAAGTTTGGCATTTGTTTGATAAACAGGGCAATGTAGACCATGCTCTGAATAGCACCACCAAGACAGAGGAGGCAATACTCTCACAGACTCCATATACTGTAGGAAATGTGAGTATGTCCATCAGCATTTCATAATTAAACTTTAATTGAGAGTTAACTGCTTGCTCATTGTGCGGTCACTGTGTCACTAATTCAGGAATGGGATAAATGCAGAGACCAACAGGATAAAAAGAGTGTTATGTATTTTTATGTGTGGTTGAGATGCTTGTTTTAGCTCAACAATGTTTTTACTTATCGTCAGGTATCTCAGTGTGTGCTGAAGAAAGGAGAGCACTATCTTTTGAAGTACCTCGATTGGGTTTACCATGCGGTGGGTGATTCAAATGAGTAGCCTACTGTCAATTACACTGTGATCTTGAAAAAGATTTTGTAGAATTCAAAGTCTGTGCCACCTGGTGAGCAAGCTGGTAAAGGACTGAATTGCTTTGAAATTCTTGTATCCTTCACAGATTGTAAATGAGATTTTGGATTGCAAATGGCTTCCTGTGGCAGTGGACAATATCTACAGCGCTGCATGTGTCAGCATAATTGATCCATGGGTGAGTGAGTGACAGTGTCTTTTTTTAAAAATGCATACACAGAGTGGGTTTCCATGGTTGTCAAACTGTGTGTGTGTGTGTGTGTGTGTGTGTGTGTGTGTGTGTGTGTGTGTGTATGTGTTTGCAGAATGCATTCTGGCTGTGTTTAGGTTGGTGCTGTGCATTCTTGGTCCCAGGGGTAATTTTTAGTATTCACACCGCCAGGCACTGGCAGACTGTGCCTAAGTCCCTAAGGTAAAAATGTTTCCTTGTGTTCACTTAGCCAATTACAAGAAATATAATCCAATGAACATTTTTTGACCAGTTTCTTGTAGGCCTACATGTGGTACAAGTTGGAGTTAGATTTCTGCATTGGAGTTTTCCTGTAAGACAAGGTTGAAAACGGGTTGTCAGTTTGATTCTAACAGTGTTATCTTCTCTTCAATTAGCACGGTCACTTTGAAGGATTTGGACTACAGCCCCGAGAAGATTAAATTTGACAAGGCCCTAAAAGAAATGGAGGACTTGCACAGTGGTTATGTTAGTGATGACTATGACGAAGCCAAACAATCTGAAGACACTTAAATTTGACATTGTCCTTTGTCTTGGATTCATGTTCACTTTCAGCAGTGAAACTCGCCACCCTTTTACCACCATATGATTGCCTCCTTCCCAAGACTTAGAAGAGTTGATGTTTTCCTCAGTTGTGTACTGCACATACAGTGTTGTTGCTGTAAGCTAGGCTCCTTCATTCAAATGGGTACAAAGAGGGATGAAGTTAGAAATGACCAAACATTGGGGGCGCCGTGGCTCAGCGAGCTGGTGTGTCATAAATCCAGGGACCTGGGTTTGAGTCTGACCCGCAGTAATTCCCAGATCCCCCTGCCCCCACCCCCACTCATTTCCTGTCAGTCTCCACTATCCTATCTGAATAAAGGCAACTAAAGCCCGAGAACATATCTAGAAAAAAGAAGTGACCAAACACCTCTGTAATTGCAAACAACTACATGATCCAGTCAAAATCCAGTCAAAATAAATCCCTGTTCTTCAAGATCAAGAGTGCTGTCGCTGGGAAAAAAATGAGAAAATGTGATACAACATTGTCCGGTGTCAGGAGTGATGATATTACTTTGGCAAGATCAAAGTGCTCCTATTCTGCTGATACAGTGGTAAAACAGTGGCATGTTTCTTTAAATTGAAGGTAAAAGTATTTTGGAGAATATTTATTTGTTTTGCTACCTCTGGTGTTGGAATATTCAATACAAATGCAATAAAGTTTGGTTAGTTTGGTTTTCAATTTTAGATAAAGGAAATAGCATCTACAATGTGAGTTAACTATCAATGACTTTAACAATACAGTGCACTGATTCTGGGAACAACATAACCATTCTGTAAATAGGCTTTATAAGACAGATGATTATTCTTGAAATGTATATATTTTTTAAATGTATAAAAATTAATCAATAAATTAAAAAATATGAATATAATAAATCCCTTCTCACTAAGAGCACCTTTATCTTCCTGTTATTTTTCTGACGAAGGTGCCTTGAAGCATTTTTGAAGCATTTGCATGCATGCCTACCTACCTTCCTCTTTGCATGACCTATCACTCACGTGGATAATTTAAAGTACTGTAGAGCTTTATGTGATGAAGGAGTCTTCCTACCTAAAGCTCACATGTGGGAATATGTTACTGAATATTTATTGCCTTCTTTGTATGCTGTTAAATCCAAACACTCTGCTTGGAATTGATGCTTCAGTACAACAAGGAGGCAAACAATCAAGAATGAGTGACAACACGGCCTGAAATGGGTAGAACAAACCTATGCACAGTGAATGAAAAGGGGAGACATTTTTCCTATACAGGTTATAAGAAGGTTATGCCTGACAGTGACACATAACAATGCAAATCCATGCAATGCTTTGTCACAACAAAAAATGCCATGCATGTTTGTGATGTGATTAGGCCAGAGAGTTTAGAAGGAGTCAATATTTAAGAATCTTTGATTAGGCTGCTGTATATTCTAAGGATTGGCTTAGCTAGACACATGCTGGCACATGTTGTGAGTACATAGGTTTACTTCTAAAGGTTTGTAGGCCTACCTCCTGGATTTATTTTAACATGCATTGAGGCATATCCTCCTGAGAACCAACCCATAGACTTGTGTCCTCTATAATGGACATTTCGTTTATAGGCATAGCTCTTTAATT
>JASCQY010000181.1:35796-48140 GCA_030264315.1 Sardinella tawilis
TACCTATCGACAGCACTCGGCAGCCTCAGACAACAGAGCTTCGGTTTGATTCACTCCGGAGAATTCCTTTAAGAGGATGTGTATATATATGTTGATATATGTTGATACGCTAATAGTCATGTTCTTGCATACAGTTGAAAAAGGCGAAGACTTGAATTACATAAATAGGCCAAGGTTTGTAGATTTAGGGATGTGGGACTAACTGAACTCTCTAGCAGTTTTATGTAAGCTGAAGGTTTGTATGCAAATCACTCACTAGCTTGCGCGTCTCCAGGTTTAGCACCCATGAAGAGGCAGCTCACGCGATCGTCTCTGTGAATGGCACGTCTGTAGAGGGACACACAGTCAAGTGCTACTGGGGCAAAGAGACGCCAGACACAATGAACCCCATGCAGCAGATGCCTCAGGTACTTCTCTTCCACTCCAACTGGGCTGCATTGTTCAACATTACTCAGCATTTTATAACATTCAGTATGCGTCTATATATCTACAATATTGTCAAACTGCTACTGATGAGTGAAACACCCTTTTCCTTTTTGTCTTGAATTAGTCATCTTGAATAGTTTGTTTTTCTGAATAATTTTAGTTTATGTAAGATGAAAGGGCTATAAACCCTGTAGTTGTGCAATCCTGGGAGTTTTCTGTACTCGCGTGACTGTCCATTGATTTCTTCCTCTGTTCTCCTTCCTCCCCGTCGCCTACAGCAAAACAAGGTAGGCTACAGCCCAGCTCAGCCCTATGGCCAGTGGGGGCAGTGGTACGGCAACACCCAGCAGATTGGCCAGTACGTGCCCAACGGGTGGCAGGTGCCCTCCTATGGCATGTACGGCCAGGCAACCTGGAACCAACAGGGCTACAAGTAGGCTGGAGGAGGAACGAGGGATGGAGAGGGGTAAGGCACCTCCGTCACCGGGTTTCCGCCAAAATCACTCGCCGGACCACAACCCCCCCCCCCCTCCCCCCAAACCCTGCCGCGAAATACACAACAGGCTGGGGCTTGAATTGACCACCAAACACAATATACTTAACCTATACCGTATTTTTTTCTCACTAAAGGAGATTTGATCCCTACATTTCTTGTCTTTCCTCCCCCCCTACCCCCCCCTTTACTTTGAAATGCTGTGTAAATGGGACACTGCAGCTTTGCTGCTTTTTTGAAACGGACTTGTTACTTTTTTTTTTTTTTTTTTCTTTCCTTCTTTTTTCCATTTTTTTTACCCTTTTGTCATTACTGTGCATTTTTTGTTTTGGCTCAGCGATGGTTCCCATTATGAGCTGCCAATTAGGTAAGAACTCCCAGGTCTGATCCAGATGTGAGGTGGACTCATGGATTGATTGTCTATGTCGTCCCAGCGTCCTCTGACATGCCGGATTGGTGTGTGGGTACCAGATGCTTCTGTGTTTGCAAAGTCATGTCACTTTTTATTAATTCCTTTTGCATTCTTCCTGTGCTTGTTTATAACTCTGACAGAGAACGTGAATGGACATAATATGGTCACATAATTTATTTGTATGACTTGACCCCTTTACTGAAAGAAAACAAGTACCCTCGTTATGTTAAACACGTGTATTTACTTCAGATATCATGGGGGGGAGAAGTATACTTGGCATCTTTCAGGTCTCAATTGAGGATTGGCTTTTCCCATGGTCTATTCTGTTTCATTTTTTTGTTTTTGTTTTTGTTTTGTTCATGGGTTAAGTTTTTTAAACAAACTAGAAACTTGCCTTTTTTTTTGTTTTTCATAAAGAAACTTTTGTTGTGTATGATTTGTGTATGACATTATGAAAGATGCTTAAAATCAGGTTGTAATGCAATGGAGACATTAGTAAATTCATGTATGTGAAAGATTAATACTGTGCTTTTTCCTTCAGTCCCTCCATGGTTCTGTTGAGAACATCTAATTTTATCCACCATCTAATCCGGACTGATCTGTAGAGTTGAGATATGCAATCTTAGCTTAACTGTTTTACATTTCTCCTGTTTGTTTTGCACTGTAACATTAGTAGACCAAAGACATCTATGGCCACAGTAGCTAAATTATTTATAACTGTTAAAGCATTGAAGATGCTGGTACTAATGTTTTAAGTGCGTCACACAGTACATATTTAGTGGTAATATACCTGGGTTATACAGAATTTTGGAAGTCCCTCATAAATTTATCTTTGTCATGTAAATATTAAATGAAACCATTCCGGAGGTTTTAGCATACATGTTCAAAACTGTTCTCCCTCCAAATACTTTGATTAAAAACATTAACTGAATATATCTGCCACTGTTCACCAATGAATTTCTTTTTCTCCTTCCCTTAAGGTATTGCTCTGGTAAATATACATAGGCTAAGAAGTAAGGCAGACTTTTTACTTCACAACTTGAAAGTTCCAAGAAGTACAGTTTTGATAAATTCCTAGCATGAAGCATTTTTTCATTCTTTAAATAATATCCTGTCTGTTTTTCTTTCTTCTTTTTTTTTTTTTTTTTTTTTTTTTTGTAAAATAGCGTAATTGATGGAAATATCCCCATAATTTGTAAATACAGCAAAAGACGACATGATTAATTTGTTGCCTTATTTAGTAGTAGATCACTTGGGTTCCACCTGTCAAGGCTGTGCCTGAGGACACCTACAGAACAAAACCTTTTTTTAAGGGGTGTTTCATTCCTGGTTTTTGAGATATCTATGCTACTTCTTTGATCAATACTTTCTTGCTTTGTCTGATTAAAATGCTGATGCATGGAAAAAAATGACTTGTTGGAAGTTTGATTTTAATGTCGGATTGACCTTTTTCATAGAAATTATTTGCCATTATCTGTTTGGAAGCATCAGCAATTGTCTTCTATAAATTGATTACTGCTGGTTGTGACTGTTTATGCAGTCAATCGTTGTGACAATATGGTATAGTTTTTCAGTTTGGGTTCACTGACCACTATGATGATACTAATAACTTTTCAGAATGTAATAAACATAGAATTTCAAACCTTATATGATGTCACAGTATGGCCTTAAATTCTGTACAGTACATACTCTCCACCATCATTTAGTTGGAGTGTATCATAACTGTAAGCTTAAATCACGGTATGCATCAGCCAGCCTTATATCTGTACTGTCCAATGTGGTCAGCCATGAAGGGTTCGGCTTTCCTACACGCTATCAACCAGCTGTAGAACTGTGGTGTGTTTGGCTGGAGCTTGGCTGGCTGGTTGCATGATGTTGAACCTAAACAAACCAGAGCAGCATCTGCTCCTGCCTTACTGTGTGTTCCGTGGCCATCGGGTGTGGTGGGTTCACCTGTGCTCCTCTCTGTCCGTCTTCCTGGGAGGGCTTCTGCTCCTCCTCCTCCTCCTCCTCCTCAGAAGCTTCCGGTTTGGCCTCAACACGGTTGGCACGACACTGCCTGGATGGCCGTGTAAATGTCACCACAAAGTAAGTGATGAGGTTTTGAAGGGCCTTTACATGGCAGTATATTTTATTTGTGCAAGAATTTTTCCTCTCCCTATCAGAATTAAAATATTTAAATCTATGACACAGACCTATTTGAACATTATGCTGATTTTTGCTGTCTGTAACAGGCAAAGAAGTCAAACTTAAATCTGAGGTCTGCTTTGAATGAATGGGCGGTGAAGGTTATATCTGCTCAACAGTTTTCAGGACAAATCCTGGTGAGTCATGACTTAAGCTCCAACACTAATGTAGTCTATGGTTTGTATTTTGTCTTTTCTTTATGTTAAATATTTGCTCTGTTGTGCTCTTTCTTTGTTTCGGGGGGTCAAGATGGTCATTTTCTTTTGCTTCAACACTGGATCATTTGTGTTGTATCTCCTCCAAACATCAGAGTAAGTGATTCTGCCAGTCGTCAGCGTATTCTGAAAGGGGGAAGCAATGGATGTCTTACACACTCTGTCTCTTTTTGTAGACCTGTAGAGTATTGCATAAAGACACATGGGCTTTCATTTCTCACAGACCTGGCCTTCAACATTGTCCATCTTCTTCATTTTGGACTCAGGGTAAGTGAGGTCAGAGCACGCCTCCCACGTTGAACACTGAGAAAAATCACCTTGCAAAGTGGACTTTTTGTCATGTCTGTAACACAATTAAGAAAATTCCATGGAATTTGTGCGGTTGTCCTACTAGTTAAAAAAAAAACTAATAAATAATAATAATTAAAAATTATTAAAGCAAAACAAACAAACAATATACAGTGGGGGAAATAATTATTTGATCCCTCACTGATTTTGTAAGTTCACTTATTGAGAGAGACATTAATGGTCTATAATTTTAATGGTAGGTTTATTTTCACTGTGAGGGATAGAATATCAGAAAGAAAATCCAGAAATCACATTATATAAAATATATTAATTGATTTGCATTTCATTGAGTGAAATAAGTATTTGATCCCCTACCAACAATTAAGCGTTCTGGCTCCTACAGAGCGGTTAGACACAACTCTGTCACCCTTTTTAAAGATACCCGTCACCTAGTCGCCTGTATAAAACACACCTGTCCACAGAATCAAGCAGACTCCAAACTCTCCAGTATGGGCAAGACCAAAGACTTGTCTAAGGATGTCCGGGAGAAAAATTGTAGACTTGCACAAGGCTGGAATGGGCTACAAAACCATAAGCAAAAAACTGGGTGGTAAGAAGACAACTGATGGTGCAATTGTTAAAAAATTGATTAAAATCCTGTAGTGCACGCAAGGTACCCCTGCAGAGGAGGGCACATGTTCAGGCCCTGAATGATTCAGAGAGTTATTGGGAGAAGGTGCTGTGGTCAGATGAGACCAAAATTGAGCTCAGAGACATTAACTCAACTCTCCATGTTTGGAGAAAGGGAAATTCTGCCTAGATGACCACAGAACACCATCCCCATCACCGAGCATGGAGCTGGGAACATTTTGTTCTGGGGGTTTTGCTGCTAAGGGTACAGGACAACTTCATCGTATCAATGGAACCCTATGCAAGGAGGTGAACCTCAGATGACTTACTGTAGAGACGATCTGCAAAGAGGAGTGGACTAAAATCCCTCCTGATATGTGTGCAAAGTTGGTCATCAATTACAAAAAAATGTTTGACTTCTGTGTTTGCAAGCAAGGGTTCTGCAAGTCTTTTTTGTAGAGGGTTCAAATACTTATTTGACTCACTAAAATGCAAATCAGTTTATATCTTTATTCTAAAGTTCTTTTCTGGATTTTCTTTTTGATTTTCTATCTCTCACTGTTAAAATAAACCTACCATTAAAACGATCGGCCATTCATTTCTTTGTAAGTGGGTAAACTTAAAAAATAAGCGAGGGATCAAATAATTATTTCCCCCACTGCAAATAGTATATACAATATATGTTTATTCTTCACTATGGTGCATTCTCTTACCAGTTTCTCGCAGCTCAAGATTTGCTACAGTTCTGGGTGGAAATGAAGTCACTCATAGATTTCCTAACCATCCCCTCCTCTTTCATCACGCTTTTCACACGGCGGGCCTGGCTAGGTGAGGTACAGTCTCGGTAACACTTTACGGTAAGGGTACATGAATTATCATGAATTCCTGAATGAATTCATGCATGAATTAATTTCTGAATAGCTCATGAACACTCCATAATTAGCATGAATTCATTGTCATTAATGACCTCATGCATAAATAACATCATCTTAAGCATTAAGTACTGTGGCTACATCATTATGAATCATGATTACGTGCACATGATCATTAGCCTGGCTAACACCAGCCTAAATCTTATGTGAGATTTAGACTGGGGGCCAAAATTTTCGCATGAATTTGGGAACCAATCACACAATGGGGAGAGATGGCAAGACGATGCACGAACTTTTGGACAAACGAAACCTGAAACCTGTAAGTCCCGCTTAAGATGATGTGTTATTAATGCATGAGGTCATTGATGACAAACAATGAATTATTGTTAATTACTGATTGTTCATGAGATATTCAGAGATTAATTAATGCATGAAGCATGCATTAATTCATGCATGAATTCATTATAATTCATGTACCCTTATCGTAAAGTGTTACTGCAGTCTGTGGGAGAACACCACAGAACACCACGACGTCTGAACTTAATGTCCTCCTCGCTAATTTTAAGCCCTACAAAGATTTAACCGGCATAATTTAGCCAATCATGCAGTCATTTCATGCCAGATAAGTGTTTGAGGGTTTAAGGGCTTAAATTCTTTTGAAATAGGTTTCTATGATGGTTCTTGTCCACCAAGTTTAAGCTCCTTAATATTGCATAATGCTGAGACCACGAATGTGTATTGCATGATGAGAAACCCTTTAATAATAATAATTGTAAACAAACATTAAAATACCTTACTTCTTAATATCAAAATCAAATAAACTAAATAATGTATAAATAAATCAAGGTCTGCAGTATTACTGATGATTTTTTCCATGATATTGCAATGCCATTTCAGTTCTTATATTAAGATACTCAGGCATGATGTCGTGTGGCAGCACTAGTCAGAGTGAGTGTTCCGTGTAGCTTTGCCAGCCTGTGTTAATCACATCCATCTCAAATGTTCTCTTCCGTTCCATGGGCTTTGCATGCTGCTCCATACCGTGTCTCCGGCAGGGTTAAGATTCACCAGGGCATTGTATGTCCTCGAGCTCCCATTGATTCTACAGATCCTTGGAATACCCAAGAGCAAGTAGGCTATGCGTGCTTCTTAACCACGAGCTGCAGACATCAAAGCGAGGTTTACAATTTCCCAGTTCTCGCTCATCTGTTCCATCTGTTCCGTTTCATTTCTACTTTATTTAACAGCACGACTCTTAAGCTGTCTCGCCTGATTGCCATTCTGAGCGGAACTCTCCTCACCTCTGCCGGTGTCATTCATCTGGTATGTTATCAATAGCTATAGGCCTCATAGATATATACAGTAGAATACTATATATTATATACTGTATCTATGATAGGTCTACTCTAAGTGTCAGTTACAGTGTGTGTGGTGACTTGGGCTACTATTAGGATATTTATCTCATTTGCTTGACATTGAACTCTTCCAAAAATGTGCATAATATTTAAAAAAATGTAAGCTCAAGCCAATGTAATGGATAATCAAAAGATGTGACTTCCACTCATAGCTGCCAACACTATTTTTCCTGGTTTTTAGCCTATCCCATATTTCCAGCGGATTTGTCAGTCCTCCCATAATTTACAGAGCCCAAACTTCAGTCATATCAATATTTTTCCCATCCTTCCCCCCTCTGTAAAAATCTCCCAGATTCTCCTACTTAAATGTTGGCAGGTATGCACCCACCAATAGGTGCATGCATAATGTCTACCATTACTGTTTCTCTGTGTGTTTCATGATAGCTTGAGAGTTCAGGTGACCCCTGGCTTGATTTCCGCAATAAGACTCCTCTCAGCTACTTTGACTGCATGTACTTCCTGGTGGTAACCATGTCATCAGTGGGTTATGGCGATGTGAACATGAACACTGTGCTGGGCCGTCTGTATGTCACAGTCTTCATTGCCATTGGCCTGGTAAGCACGCACACATACACACACACACACACACACACACACACACACTCATTTCTGACCCGATCTCATTCTCCGCAGGGCATATTTGCCACCTACGTCCCAGAGGTGGTGGAGATCATAATCAACAGGGAGAGATTCGGCGGGAGATACAAAGATGAAGGAAAACTGTACGGCTGGGTTTGCAACATATACTGTACACAGCAAATTAGACCCCACACAGTGTATTAACACACAGTCTAATTAGATGTACATTATTGATCGTATGATTTGAGGTGTTATTGCATAATGATGCGACCAGTCTAAAGGTGGACTGTGTTTGTATTAGACATGTGGTGGTGTGTGGACACATCACCCGAGCCAGTGTCTCTGCATTCATGAGACAGTTCTTCCATGAGAACAGAGGGGACGTTAACATGCGGGTGATTTTCTTGGGGAAGTAAGTCTGGGATGACTTTTTAATGGAATTAAAAAATACCCATAAAATATATATCAAAATATTTTGATTAATGTAGATTAATTGATTTATTCAATAAATTAACATGCATTGAAGTGTTTTCTAAAACTCAGTTTGGAAATGCATCTACATAGAATTTGAGGAATTCTGTATTTTTGACATGCTTGCTTTCTTTTTACTTTCTATTCAGTTTTTGCCCTGACCAGGAATTGGAAACTTTCTTCAACAGATGGTTCATGCATGTTGCCTTCTTCCAAGGCTCTGTGCTAAAGCGGAAAGACCAGGAGAGAGTGATGGTACATCTCACACACACACACACACACACACACACACACACACACACACACACACAGACACAGACACAGACACAGACACAGACACAGACACAGACACACACAGACACAGACACATACAAGGAGGTTTATTGTCACATGCATATAGTTACTGCTGTAAAAAATGCATAAACACACACAAGTTATCTGGTTCATATACTGTATGATATTGTGTGTGTACATACATTAGAACTGTCATCTGTGTTTTCCATTTATTTCCTTGCTCAGATGCAAAAAGCAAGTGCTTGCTTGATTCTCTGTGATAGATATGCTACAGACCAACACAATGAGGATGTCACTAATCTCATGAGGTAAAATATTCAGTTAATCACTCCCTCTCTCATTCCCTCAGGGCTTTTTAAATTAGTGTCATCTGTGAACGTGAATGTACTTTTAATAAGGTACTCATTTGGATACCAGGGTGATCTCCATCAAGCAGTACTGCCCCAACACCAGAGTCATTGTCCAGATGCTGAAACACAGCAGCAAGGTGGGACTAAGTGTCTATGGTTGGGACTAGCATGCAGCAGTCAAACTTAAAACACAAACAGCATCCATCTCAAAGCTATTACACTTCATTATATATTATATATGGGAAATTTTAAAAGCCAATTTTCCAATTTCGATTATATTAAAATATTTTGGAAAAAAAAATATTTGAATTTGTCATATTTAGTGACTGCAAGACACGATACTATGTTTTTTTTACTTGCTACAGAATTAGATCATAACATTTTTAACTAATATAGATAGGTAGTTATGGTGGGAAAGAATGTATTTTATTGTAAATGGTATGATTGATTAGTTACAGACTGGGGCATCATGTACAGTACACAATTCTGTCTAAAGGTGCTGGGTCATTCAGGGTCATGGGAAAGTCTAGTCATGGCTTCCATTGACAGGAGCCCTGATTGTGACATGCTATTACTCCTTACTCCTTCACGCCACATGTGATTTCATGCCCTCGCCTCACCAGGCCTACCTGCAGAACGTGTCCAACTGGGAGTGGAGCCGCGGCGACGACGTCATCTGCCTGGCCGAGCTCAAGCTGGGCTTCATGGCCCAGAGCTGCCTGGTGCCGGGGCTCTCCACGCTCCTGGCCAACCTTTTCAGCATGCAGGGCTCCGTGGAGGTCAGTGCACAGTGCGGGGGAACATTGCAACCCCCCCCCCCCCCCCGGGAATACACGCTGATGATAACGATAATTAGACTGCAACGGTTAGTGGACCCCATAATCAGAGATTGATTTAGGTTGTAAATTTGCGTTTGGAGTTGGCTTGAAAGCTCATATAATGATACTGATGTTACTGAATCAAGGTCTGTCTTGAAATTCACATATTTCTCCTTGATGGTCTTGCCTTTTGTGGTCAGACAGAGGAGAATTCTTGGCGGAAGCTTTATAAGGAAGGCATGTACAAAAGGATTTACACAGAATACCTCTCCAGCACTTTCACAGACCTCACATTTACTGAGGCCAGCAAGTAAGTGTTGCTTCAGCAATGTGTTAAATGACTGGCCTGAGAAGAGCGTTGGCAAAGACCTCCCCTGTTATGTTTCCATTGTCTGCTCACTCCACAGGTTGTGTTTCCTCAAGCTGCATGTGCTTTTGATTGGGATTGAGTATCAGAGCGGAGAACAGGACTTCTGGTAAATGTCAATTCAGTTATTTCATAATAAAATGATTAATGGTTTTGTGTTGTATACTGTATTTTTAATACTATTCAATCAGTTAAATCAGGATAATAAGGATGAATGATCAAAATCTTGACTTTTGGGCAGTGTTTTAGTGAATCCTCCAAACCATATCAAGTTAAAGAAAAAGACCCTGGGTTTCCTCATTGCAAGTGATGCTGCAGAGGCCCATAGGTACTGCTCACTTCCTGTTTGTGTTTGTCAGTTTGTGTGTGTTTGTGATTGTTTATGTTTGTGTATGTTTTGGAAGTGTGGAAAGATCTTTTTTTTTTTAGTTATCTGCCTTAACAATGGGACTCTCTTCTCTGATTGGCTGATGGGGTGGCCATTCATTTTATAATTCTAAAATGATATCCTGGGCCGGTTTGACGGAAATAATGTTCTAGAGAGTTCTAACCTCCACCCTTGCCATTATTTTCGTAGAACCGGTCACCTCGTCGACCGTTATCCGTTACATATAGTACATGATCCAGTCACAACATATGAAATGTGCTTGTATTCATACAAACCCTGTGTATCTTTTTTATTATAGAGCCAGTTTTTACTGTTGTATTTGCCACCGTGACATTGATGACATCTCCAAAATAAAACCATGCAAGTGTGAGGATGGTAAGGCCCATGCTTGCTTACACTGTTTGACCACCAGGTGGCAAACTCAGGCTACATTTCCCAGAGCCGTATAGGGCTGACGGTTCCTGATCTGTAGCTAGAACCAGCTCTTATTATGTCAACATGGCTTTTACTGTAATTTGCATTTCCTATTGTCTGTTGTTTACTCTGCTGCGCAATCTGTTGGTGATTGATTGATGTCTTGCCATGTGCATATGGGATGCCCGCAGTCACCATAACGTCTTCATCACTCCTAAGTGTTAGACAGCCATCTTTGGGAGTTCTCCCCACGTGGTAAGTAGATCCCCATGACAGAGCAATAAATAACCAGGCAAAGCAACTAAGACAATCAAGTTAGCCAGGACTAAGATAGATTTAGATTTAGATTTGTATAAAGTTGCTTAAAACGTGCTGATGCTTGTTGTGTAGGCAACCAGTGGTAGACGATGGGGCAGAGCCAGGGAAGGGTCTGAAGTGGAATAAACTGTAGGCTACTGTAGTTGCAGGAAGTGTGTATGGAAAATTAAAAAAAAAAGTTATCAGAGGAATTTTGGGCTGGATCATCACCTTTCCACATTAACCATCTACAGCAGATGAATATGCATGCATGCATGCATACATTTGAAACCACTCCCCTCTCTGTGTCCACTCTCTGTCCACTCTCTTTGCCCGGTCGCAAAGTGCCATCTGTTTGTCTGTCTGTCCATCTGTCTGTTTGTCTGCCTGCCTGCCTGCCTGTCTGTCTGTCTGTCTGTCTGTCTCATTGACATCATGAGCTAGATGCCTGCCATGCCTGTCAGCCATGGCAGCAGAGTAGAGCAGAGAGCAAAGCGGAGATGGCAGACAGACAGACAGGCAGGCAGGCAGGCAGGCAGAGAGACAGGCAGGCAGAGGCCGGATTGACAGGCTGATGAATGGGTCCCGTTCCCCCGGCCGTCCCCATCCGCAGACTGGGCATTAATATTGGGAGAGGCTGTCAGTGGAAAGAGGGGCACGTCAGCGGATGAGTTAGCGGGTAGATTAGAAGTGAAATCTATCAAAGTCCGTCCCACTCTCTAGTCCGCCGCCGCTGCGTTGTGCTCCTCGCCTGGCCTCGCCTCGTCGACGCGTCGGCGGCCTCTCAAGCTCGCTGTCTCAACTTTCGCTGCTCTTTCTCTCTATCTGTCTCTCATTTTGGTTTGCTTTTTTCTCCTGTTGTCTATCAATCGTCACAGTTCTCTCTGACACCCTCTCTCTCAGCACTGCAAGCTTTCTACAAGTTAATGTTAGATGTCAGCCTGTCTGTCTGCTGGCGAACTTTCTGTGTCTTCGACTTCTAATCTTTACAGCTGTGCTGTAGTTTGTGTGACAGCGGAGCTGATGTTTACACAAGTTCTTTTCACTGTCACAACACTTGAGTTTTTCTGTCAGTGTTATGAAATGGATCAACTTCTTGTAAACTCCCAGCTTTCTGTTTATTCTTTCCCACATGTAGTTTATTTTGGTTGTCCGACGATCTGCTCTGGCTCGCAGGGCAACATTTCATACTGGATGTCTTCCCTCGCAAGTTATCATGCCATCGTCTGTGGACATCATCCATTTACTGTCGAAGTTGTGCATTCCGTTTCTGCCTTTGTTTTCCTCCAGATCAGATAGGCTTGTTGGGGTGACATGAGCCGAGTGCTTTAGCTTTCTATTTAAAAGCCTACTTTCATGTGTGTGTGTGTGTGTGTGTGTGTGTGTGTGTGTGTGTGTGTGTGTGTGTGTGTGTGTGTGTGTGTGTGT
>JASCQY010000182.1:42551-55226 GCA_030264315.1 Sardinella tawilis
GCAGGACAACGTCTGGACTGATTTTAACCAGGTTTTTTTCACTGTTTTAAGTCTGGAGGTGACCGAGACTGACTTAATTTCATGTTTGGGTGGAATATTCCTTTAAACAGACCAACGCAATATGTCTTTAACCTATTCTGTTTTTATCAGTGAGTGAAACACATTAAAATCTCAAATAGAGTGAGAGAGCCATAAAAGTATAGTAGAAGTAGAACCACACTGAGGAGTCGAGACAAATCTGGTGTGATTCAATTCATATACCTTTTTTTTAGGTCACTGAGTGTAGGAAAGAGAACAAAAAAATTGTGCAACTAAGACTAGCAACCCGAGGGCATAGGGAAAATGACACTGAAAGTGAGTTTCTGTGTTCCATTTACTTATTATTGTCGGCTGCAGGTTGAGTTTCGGTCTACGTTGCATAAAATGTTCTTGTTCTTTTCCCTACCAACAGCAGCACTCAAACAGTTTTTGTGGTCTGTGCTCTGGTTGTGCTCTGAGTTTACTTTGAACTCAAGGCTAGTTGTACACACACGTGTGTGTGTGTGTGTGTGTGTGTTGAAATTACACAGCATAATTGTGAGGGAGGTGTGGAATATGTAAATTATAAGCTGTTTATACTTTGTGAACTTTAATTCTCTGTGAACTTTTCCCCTCATGTGTTTTACAAATTCAACTGAAAGGTGACCTAATTCCTCTCGTTCTCAGAACAATAGTCTTTTAGACACAAATCTGCCCTACACTGACCCTGCTAACCTCCTTACTCACCCGTGTTGGCAGACTTATGCGCGCACTGAAAAGATATGATTAATCCACTATGCATTTTGTTTATGGTCATTGTAATTAGTAGATGCCTTTGTCTTCTGCACAGAAGGAAAATGCTGCAAACACATTTTGCACACACACGAAGCGAAAGATTTGCCTTATTTGCTAGGAGAAAAGAGAATAAAATGTGCCGTCACAGGCAAGACTACTGTATGGTGGTGATGGTTGTGTTGTTGTGAAACATGACATCCCCTGACTGGTGTTCTCTGTTGCTGGCTGTGATAGAGGATAGGGAGTAAGAGGAAGAGGAGAATGAGGAGGAGGGTTGGAGTGGGGTAGAGGGGGGGATGAGGGGGGGGGGGGGGTTGTGTGCTGCCATCTGGGTTCTGCTGCACTGGATGGTGTCTCCATGGCAACACCATCCTCCTGCTATCGAATCCCTGGTCTCGTTCGTGCCCCGCCCACATCTTCTCTGTGACGTGACTCGTCTAGTCGTCCGATCGCTGAGCCTCACGCTTCCCTCGCATCTCCCCTCCCCTCCCTTCCCCTCCCCTGGTCCCAGCCCCGTTTCTGTAGAGTGGGGTGGGCCGGGGGTGTTGGGGGGTATTTCTGACATGTCTGAGTCTTTAGGTTACATCACTCTTGTGTGGGTTTGTAATAAGTCAGGCGCTGAGGAGGAGGCGGAAGGAAAAGAAGGGAGCCTCGGATTCCTCCATGGGGAGGAGCTTCGGTTTTCCCATTGATGAGGTCACAATGCTTCCGATTGCCTCATTGCACGCTCAATTAGAATACATGCTCAACTTAACTTACAGTAACTCAACACACACACATATACACACTCACTCACACACACACACACACACACATACGCACACATATGCATGTACAAAACACCACTCAGTGTTAACCCCCCCTTTCTGGTTCTCAGGCTGACACCCACTACTGTTATCACATCTAGTGTCCAGCAATCTCTATGGTGACATTCAGAGTTGGAGGACATCCATTCTTGTGAACGAGTTTATACAGTAGGCCTACCTGAGGCATGTAACTTATTGAGACGCATGTTTACAGTACTCAGCTTTTGAAGGAACAAATGCGTTTGTCTGACAAATGGTTATTTAGTGATTTTCTGTGAAAAAGGGTTTTTTTCTGTAAAATTGTTATTTCGTGATTTTCTGTGAAAAAGGACTAGTAAAAGACATACTGTGTGTGTGTGTGTGTATGTGTGTGTGAATAGTGTGTGTGTACATGCATGTGAGAAAGAGATAGAGACAGAAATAGATAAAGAGAGAGAGACAGAGACAGCACACGTCTAATAGAGATACAGTAGGAATCGTAGATTGCAAATATGTAATCCCCCCCCCCCCCTCTCCCTTTAGAAGAGCAGACCCATGAGCCAGGCAGCACGCTCTCTGCTGCCATTTTGCATTTGATCTGCACCTTGCCTGCAGCCTTGGATATGCCCACCCCTCCCACTCGGCCGTAGCCAATGCGCTGCCGGGAGGCCTCCTCCCTCCCTCCCTCCCTCCCTCCCACCCTCCCTGCATCTCTCGTTCCCACACATTCATACATGTAATCTACAACATGCACTGCGTGCACACACACAGAGACACGCAGACCACTCTTACTCTCCGCTTGCACTGACTCTATCCTTTGCTTCTACACCTCCCTGAGGATTTGTCTCTTCTATTCTTTTTTTTTCCCCCCCGTCTTGTTGTTTTGCTTTTCACTGGGCTGTGGATGTACTGTAGTGCTGTGAGGATGGAGGGATACTGGTGTGGAGGGTGGCACTGACGCTGCCGCCGCGAGTTTCTCTCTCCTCTCCTCTGCTCTGCTCTCCTCTGCTCTCCTCTCCTCTCCTCTCCTGCGCTTCGGCTCTCAGCGACAGCTTCACGTGAGTATTTGTGCCAAAGAGCTCTCCTTGGCTTCAACTCTCGCCTTCCTCCTCCTTCTCCCTCTCCTTCTTTTCCTCCTTCTCCGCCACCTCTGCTTCCCTGTCCTCCTTGTCCTATCCTTTCTTTCTGCTCCTCCTGACTTTGTGCTGATGCTGCTGCTGCTGCTGCTGCACCTCCTTCATAATATGGCACTGTAGGTGCAGCTCCTCTCCTCCTCTCCTTGTGTCTCTATCCATCGTTCTCTCCCTGCATCCTGTACTCTACTGTGTGCTGCCTTGCCTCTGATTCTTCTGCTGCCGGACTGGGAATGACTGATTGACTGCAGAGTGTCTGATGTCTCACTTGACAGCTACATGAGATAGTGACACACACACACACACACACACACAGATACTCAGGCTGGGAGAGAGAGCGAGGGAGTGAAGGAGAGAAAGAGAGAGAGGGAAGGAGAGAGAGATATGTAGAGAGGAAAAGAGTTGACCTATGCTCACTATGTCTTTGCTTTGCCTCTCTGATGCTATCCGAGAGGTGACAGGCTGTTAGTGGAAATAAGGACGGGGAAACGTTGTGCCGTCTGTCACACTATCGCCGTTATCTGCCTCTCTGTCCGCTGCTATCTCATGCATGCCTGAGTGAGGCAGACACTCTTTGACCTGGGCTACCTGTTTGCACTCTCTGGTGTCCAGTCATCAAACATGTATGTGTCTGTGTGTCTGACTGGTGCCCAGTCATCAAATGTGTGTGTCTGGTCTGCTCTGGTGTCCAGTCATACACGTATTTTACCTTTTTGCGGAGTCTGGTGCCCAGTCATCAAATGTGTGTGCCTGTGTCTGTGTGTGTGTGTGTGTGTCTGTGTCTGTGTGTCTGTGTGTCATACACATTTTCTACCTGTTTGCACAGTCTGGTGCCCAGTCATCAAATGTATATGTGAGTGTGTACGTGTGTGTGCGCGCGTGTGTCATGAATGTATACTGCTTCCATCCATATTTCTGGTGGATTTCTTCCCGTGGGTGTGTCAGGCTGAGCTGGCGTCATTTGTGCTGGCCCTGTCGAGGATTCCCACACCTGCCGGTCTCAGCTGTGCCTGTGCTCTGCTGATTTTCCGATTTAGTGGTGAAAAAAAAAAGCCTTATCTAATAGGAGGCAATAACCGGCAGTAGAGCACCTGGACTCGAAGGGGAGAGCAGAGGTCTTTGAAGAAGGCTTAATGATCAGCAAGGCTCGTCTGTGTCCAGGCAGACATCGCCCACCCACCCACTACCTCATGTAACCTTACCACGTCTGTTGCTCTGACAGACATCTTGTGGCTGAAATGGGAAATTCATACAATGTCATTGAATTATGTATGGTCATACAGCGCTTAATGAGACTAGTGTATGTAATAGAGACATGCTTTGCTGTGTTTCGTGACCTTATCAGGAAATCACGGAACAGAATTACATTGATATCTTTGTGCATCTCTTTTGATATGTCTCTGACCTCTTGGAGTTAGCCACATTCTCATTATTATGGGGGTTAATTTGAGTGGATTTTTCGCATTCTAAACAGTGACAATTGAGATGGACAAAGTTAGGTTCCCATGTTCAAGAGACAAGATGGCAGCGTAGTGAAGTGGCTGGTTGTTGAGGGGGTTGTTGGTCAGCATGGCAACGAAGAATGCTGGAACTGGAATATCTCTTCGGAATGAATGGAATTTGATGTGATGGAGGAGGGAGAGGCCAAGGAGTGCAAGGGGCCTAGCCTACAGCACCGTACAGAAATGTATGACCTGTACAAACAACAAGCATTTCACACACACTTCTATTCTGCCCTTGCTCCTTCCAAACTTTCAATTGAATCTGAATATTGTGTTAACTATTGTGCCCATGAGTAATATCTATCTATCTATCTATCTATCTATCTATCTATCTATCTATCTATCTATCTATCTATCTATCTATCTATCTATCTAATAGCTGTATCAAAAATATAACTCACAAGAACTGGCAGAAAAACCTAGTGGCGGTGTAAGATTTTTGCAGTCGTCCTGCAAACACAAACACACACACATACATACTCTACTGTGTGTGTGTGTGTGTGTGTGTGTGTGAGAGAGAGAGAGAGAACAAGAACGTTTTCATTTAAATAGCCTACCTGGCAAAATGTTTTGCATGAACCATGAACGAACCAGGCAGCATTGTCTCTTATGCATTATTAAAGTATCAAAGACTACAGTACATTACCATAAACGGCAACATTACATTATATGATGGGAAATCCTCAATACATTTTTGAGATTCATTTCATTACTCTGTCGACTGCCTGAAGAACCGTGAGAAATCAATTTCACTGGGTCCTGTGATTGAGCGAAATACATGCTTTGCATGACGTAGTCCGAGTAATTCCTGAGTTATGACTTCATTACGTTGCGCTACACGAGGCCTTTGCCACACCACGCCGGTGCCGCCTCATTATGTCCCCTACTGTTGGCTCCGTCGGGGGGGATTAAAGGAGCTCAGTGTCTCTGTCTGTCATACAGTAATAAGGCTGTTATCACACAGCTGCTGCAAACACTGGGCACGTCTGACTCAGGCCCAGGGTCTCTTGTTTCAGCCCCACACACACACCCCATGGGCATGGCCATGTGTCGGGTGCTAGCCGCTAAGAGATGTAGCCCATTCCAGTAAGGACATTTAATGACAGAGCTCCAGAGCTGTCAGTGGGGATGGGGGATGGGGGGTGGAGGGGAGGTGGAGGTGGACAGGTACTGTAGCTGAGGAGAGAAGAGGCATTGCTAATGGAAAAGTTGGCACATCTTTCAGAGGACCTGGCCAGCTCACAGGCGTAGGATTTCACTTCCTTTGGCAAGACATAGTGTAATTATAAGCATATTATATACCTCCCACCTTTCTCTATGAGGGCAACCATTCAGCTAAATTTGGGCCAATTTGGAAAGATGCAATGGATATTTGACGATGTGTAAGAAATGTGTAAATCAGAAATTGTCTGGAATGATTCGATACGTACTAGCTTTTATGACCTTCAGTATATCACAAATACATTTAGTTGATAAAATACTGTTGAAATTACTAATATTATAACAATAGAACACTAATAAAATTGATTGAGAATGAGACATCATAACATATGGCCATAAGGTGGTCAGCATCACAACGTAGTAACATGTTATAGTTGCCAGTTCTTGTCAAGTAATCCTGCAGTTCTGCAGATATTTTGCCTACAGCATCAATTTCCCTTTTTCAGAAATCACCATGGTGATGCCCTTATGAAACAAATCTTTTGAAAATATTCTCAACAGAAAGAGAAGCCTGTCCTGTCATGTGTTTTTTTATTATCATATACTGAAGACTGCTACATTACAGAGACCTCAGTCTTAACTCAGTTTCTCCTATTGGTGTCAAATGAAGTCACTTATCAGTGCATGGTCACAAAATCTTCCTCATGAGAAATACAACAGCACTATCTACTCCAAGCCCCTGCTTCTGGAAAAATCTTGTCTGACAGACGGTGTGTCTAGGTGAGGGTACCCTTACAAAAAAGGTCACTGCATTTTGGGGAATAAACTGTAATGAAACATCTGTGTTCTCTTTGCAAAAGGTTTTTATGCAATACACACTGTACAGTGATGCAGAGAGATCAGGCTAAAAATAGCTTCCTTTTTTATTAGTGTGTATGTAGATATGTGTGAATGTGCATGCATGCATGTCAGTGCTTGCACACTGTCAGTGCGTGATCAAGTGAGTGTTGATGTGTTCATACAAGCGGGATATGACACACACACACACACACACACACACACACCCCATTCCAACTTGCAATATTTACTTCCCTCTTATGTCACAACATGCACCCTGTATTGTTTCATAGGGACTGTCAGGCACTACATCATTCCAAGGACAAATGGCATGACCACCTTCCGCAGTTCTGAAAACTGCAGCGCTATCCACCCTTAAAGGAACTAGATGATGGTTAATCTATTGTTTGGTACCATTTCTCTTTAATGACCATGTCCTTGTTATTGAAGTGGTTGTTACAACAACCACAACTCAATTCTTAGATCACAACCATTAGCTTCTTCGTGTATCTGAGTCTTCTCCCATGGAAAAGCATGCTTGATATTGTGAAAAGCATCCTTGGTCTTGGATCCACATACTGTATGAGATCTTGTGTGAGCATAGAGATAGTGTGTGTTTGTGTGAACAGCCAGGCAGGTAAGGAGGAGGCAGTGCAGCACTCTGCTGCAGTCTCTGCATTAATAGTCCTCTGGCTGGGCCAGTAGCACAGTCACAGTGCTACATTTCAACCTGCTCCATCAATGCTAATAGGCTTTCAGCAATACTACCTCATGCTATTCATAGAGGCATGCAAACATGTAGGATCATATGGATTTTACTGTGTCTTATAAACTTTGCCTCTGTGCCATCGCCATTAAAATTAGGAAGGGCAAACAAACAAAACAAACAAACAAAGCAAACAAACAAACAAAAATTAGGAAGGGCAAAGAAACAGTCATTTTGAATCAGAAGAAGTGTATCTATGTTCTGATCAACTTTGTTTCTCTTATTTGTGAAAAATGAATTTTTAGAAAGTACATGTAACAGCTAACTATTAAACTTGGAACAGACATTAGCCAAAGATGCTGGCCAGAACTGAAGCCCATATAGCAGCCAAGGACAGCTATGTACTTTAAGTGAGGCACTTGACTGCTGTACAATAGGATGAAAGGATTGTCAGGCAACTGAGTTTTGCACTGTTATCATCTTCTCCTCTGATTCGCCTCTAGCTTTCAATCAGTGACCATCTGCAGCTTATTTCAATCTAATGACGGACAGGAGAGAGGTCAGTTCCACTTTTTATCTGATGCCAAGCCATCATGAGGGAAGTCTTGGATCTTGTGCACGAAGACGAGGATACTGTAGGTCTTTCTATACCTAATACTGTTCCTCTGTGGACAAATTTGAAAGCACAGTTGTGAATAGAGCCTTTTTTTTGTTTGGATTATGTAATACGTTGGTGTCAGTGTACCTCAAGAATCTGCAAAGTGGCTCCTTTTTTCTCCCCGGGACTTTTATGTTGCTTGCTGTTTTTGCAAGCAACTAAACACAGTCCCATTGCCTCAGCATCATCCTCAGAAAAAGAGGACGTGGCTGAATTATTCATGGTGCAGGGAAGGGGAAACACACACACACACACACACACACACACACACATTGTGGAGAGTGTGGCTCTACTCCCAAACACACTGCCAGTGGCTGCCATCTGCATCCTCAGTAAGAGCATCCATCTGTGCTTTTAAACATCCTCCCCACATGCCCTACCTTTGCGCAAAGGGGCCCTGGGACACCTTTTTTCCGGGTCACAACAGCTGCTGGGGGCATCTGTTTGGTTGTAGTTTGAGTGTGTGTGTGTGTGTGTGTGTGTGTGTGTGTGTGTGAGTGAGGGGTCAAAGGGATGTCCGCGGGTCCTGGTGCGGACATCAGCGTGGCAACCTCTGCCAACTGTGAGCTCTGGCTGTTTATGTTTACTTGGTGTCACCCCTCCTGGAGGCCTCATAGCTCCCCCCAGCCCCACAACCACCCCCACCCCCACACCTCATCCTCCACCAACACACAGTTATTTAAAGGCTCAGATTATTTCTGGTCCATCTCATCTACCCTGCACAGCATGCACTTCCTCCAGGAATATTCCCAGCCCAGAGAGAGTGAGAGAGGGAGGGGGGATCAAGAGACAGAGGAGGAGAGAGAGATAGACAGTGAGAAATAGATGAAGAGAGGAGGGGAGAGAGAGAGTGACAGAGAAGAGAGGGGGCATGAGAGCTCAAGTGATGGACACGCGGATCTGCCACGCTTTTGCAGAGAGCACACAGTGAAGACAAGGTCCATTTAGACCACCACACACACACACACACACACACACACACACACACACACACACACACATACTGTAGTGCGTTCATGTCCCTAGCAGAACACAATGCCACGTGCATTTGTAACATGCAGGAGATCAAGGGTGAAGGTCCTCAGTGAGATGCTCAAGGACACAATTATGCTCCATTGCCAATATAATGTATTGTATTTCAAGATTTAGCACAACAGCATGTTTTAGCACATTTATTCAATTGCATAGGAATTTTCCATGGACATTATCTTTTACAATCCTTTAGCATTCTTTCCAGCTGAGGTCAGCTATTTTGAGAGGAATTAAGCCTGGACTATTAATTCACAGTTTAAATTCAGCCGTCAGTACTGGGTTCTGCAAGCACTGTGGGCAACAGGTTTTAAATAGGGGAACAATTTGTAGCCTATATCTAACCTCAGAAGCCTGGATATGGGTTTGAACCTTGTAATCCCTGAATCAGGGCTCCTCAGCCTCGATTTCCATGCTGGATGAAGCCGATCGTTTCACAGCTGAAGCTCCCACCCCCCGCGTCGCCGCCTCCTATTTGCTTCTCTCTGACCTACCTACTACTCCTTCACCTGGGTCTTTCCCTGTTTCCATGTCCAGGCGCTGGAGCTCTGAGGTATAATTAATACAGTGGTGATAAGGGGGGGGAGGGGGACGGCGAGGAGTGAACATGCAGGAGTCACTGGGAAATGGGATGGCCAAAGCTATGCAAAATATGAACGAAAGATGAACAATTTGTTTGGAGTGCTACTCCAAGTTGTTGTTCTTCTTGTGCTCTTCCTCTGGTCAGGGATTCGTAGAATGAAGACTATATAGACTTATATTTCATAGAATTTTATGATAAAGTATTACTTTAATAATGCAAAGGGAAATTCGGTGTCACAACAGTACTACTGTCCAGTCCAGTGGACATGAGCTGCCATCTCTTCTGTTTATCCTTTCCAGTGGTCTTCCACTAGTTCTTTCTCCATACCCCCTGTTTTGTGGCCTATAGTCTTGTTAAACTCTCTGTTGAGTCACACTTCCTGCGGAGAGACACGACCTGAACCCTCACTCAGATTGTAGTGATATGCTGTTACATAATAGAATGCACAGAAAGAGAGAGACTTGGAGAATGAGAGAGAGAGAGAGAGAGAGAGAGAGAGGGAAGTGGCCTCGAGGCAAATCTTGCTCAGCTGGGAAGCAGTCAGTTGACACTGTGAGCTGAACTATTGCACGGACAGCACTTGCTGTCACATGACCGGTGGTGATAGTCCATGTGCTTGGGGGGTGGGGGGGTTCCAGGGAAGGAGGGGCAAGGAGATAGGAGGATGGGACGGGGGGGGGGGGGTGTTTGAGTGTGTGTGTGTGTATGAGTGTGTGTGAGTGTGTGTGGGGGGGGGGGGTTGGAGGAGCTATCATGGAATACTGCTGATGCAATAGATTTCCTTTTATATCTGGGGAGTTGAGTTGCAAGCGACTTAGTTCATCAAAAGTGATTCTGACCTTGCTTGCTGTCCTCAGCGTTTGATCAGGACTGCTGTAATTAGTATTACGTCAGAAGTATTTTAACATGTCAAGTTCTTGGACACTAATCCTGACTAATGGCAGTGAATTTCGATTGAACATCAATGCAGAATCTCTCCTCTGTGTCTGCCGTGTTCAACTTAAACTTCTAATAGCATTTGAGGTGGCCAGATAAAACATCAGCCACTGTCCGTGGCAGGTTCACAATATCCAGTTATATGTGAATACAGTACATGCAATTATCAAATTCCGCATGCCACATATCATTCATTTGTTGATCCAAACAGACATCTGTGAATTTGCCATTTTTTACAGTGCACATTTTTTATGACTTAATAATACTGAGGTAACACAGTATTCTGGGTCCGTAATTCTTTCGATTGTAAAATGCAGACACAAAGAACAAACCACAATCCTCGGCATCTCTATGATCAGTTTGTATCAAGTGCACGAGATGGTCAGACAGGTTTGCCCAATATGTGCAGTCCGCTTCCTGGAGGGCCATGCCTCCTCTGTCTGCTTCCTCAGTCATTACAATAGATTAAGGGGTGTGGATGGATGCGTGAGCTTTATATGTGGAATGTAAAGGGCAGAGCCAGTGTATTCAATACCTTTGCAGAAGCAAAGGAATGTGCTAAACACTATGGGCAGTGGGCAGGTTTTCTAAACACGGATTAAGCCTCGTCTCAGACTCAAAGACAAAGACTGGTGGTGTCCTCATTAGTATATAGGTCTAGGCTTTAAGTCATGTATGAAAAAATGCTTCTATGTTTGTTTGTTTGTGTGTGTGTGTGTGTGTGTGTGTGTGTGTGTGTGTGTGTGTGTGAGAGAGAGAGAGAGAGAGAGAGAGAGAGAGAGAGCACACAGAGCGGGGCAGAGAGAGCAATGACTCAAACAGAAGCAGCTGACTCTACTGGCTGTCAGAGCAGCAGAACATCAAACTAGCCTGGGAGATGCACTTTGTTATGCAAGGGCCTCATTAACAGCGGCAGCAAGCGCTCTCAGAGAACAAACCAACAGCCTCCAGTTGCATCCCTCCTGCATGCTTATTCAGTCTGCACGGATCTCTCTTTAATTCTCATAATCCTTAATTGTTTTTAAGGAAGCCCACTTGCTTTTGATAATAGTTCTTTAGGCTGTTATGTCAAAGATGGAGGTGTGTGTATGTGTTTGAGATGACGGAAGCAGAGGTTTGGTCTAGAGATTTTGGGAGAGGTGTGTGGGCGGCAATCTGACTGCTTGATATTACCAAAGTCAATCCCCAGAGATTAACTGTAGATTGATGTTTTCTTCTAATCCGTGTCGAAACACAGGATTAAAAAAAAATCACCCTCCCCCAAAAATCTTCTGTGTTTATTTGCTGATATGTCTGTGTAGTGTCTGGCTAGCTCAGGCGTAGTAGCAGCCCTGATTTAATTACTTAAAATTAATTATGTATGATCAATCATTTCTATGCTGAATACCCTTTCAAACTCTTTCCAATAAAATGCTCTTTTGGGTTTCATCATTTCCAAGTACATTCTTCAGAAAACCTCTGAAACAAGCATCATCAGACAGAGTTATGCAATTTTGATCTTTAAAGGAAAAGTTTGGAAAACTTGATGTTTTAATGGCTTGTTAGTTTAGTGATGAGAGGTCAGCTCTGCCAGGCGTGCAGCGCAGCTTGTCTTGATTCATGACACACAAAGATGCTTGTTGTAGTACTGTAATCCATTAGGAATGTTGTGCTCACACATTTCAGGAAAGACCTTTTTAAGAATGTTCATGTGATCTGAAAGGAGAAATCCGGTGTGAATGGCCTCTGTCTATTTTTTTGTACCGAGTGTGCTGTCTATTGCATTGTCAACGTATTCTACTCATTAAATTCTCAAGATGTAAATTGTCTGTGACAGTGTCATTGTGTAGTGTGCATACTAATAGGAACAATGATTAAACAGAATTATTGTTAACCTTATCAATCAATATTTTACATCTTTGCCCAGAGATGGTACTTGTGTACAGTAGCACAGGGTATCCAGTGTACAATTTGACTTTTTTTTTTTTTTTAAATTCATGACTTTGGTCAACCACAGGTGTTGGGCTTGTGTAACTGCACAATGATTTTTGTTATGTGCAAGTTGCTGTAAATATGACACCCAGAAGCACATGCAAGACTACCTTCAATTGCAAAATATCAAGCTTCTCTTGTCAATGTAAGATTTAGTGCATTGTAAAATCCTAAATCTTTGCTTGTGGCTAAAATACCCCTAACGACTAGTGTCAGCATGAAGCTCAGTTTGGCAGCGTGAAAGATCTTGTTGTAGTTCTTTTAACCAGAGGTGTTAAGGCTTTAATTTTTGATTACATGTACAATGGACTTCAGATTGTTAATTAAGGGCCTTTGGATTTTATTGGGTTTTTGGAAAATATAGGCCAACTCTATTTCGGTGCTGCTTTGTGTTTGATATGTAGCACGTCTCATGAGTAATCTCTCTCTCTCTCCCTCTCTCTCTCTCTCTGATTTCTCTCTCTCTCTCTCTCTCTCTGTCTCTTTCCCTCTCTCTCTCTCTCTCTCTCTCTCTCTCTCTCTCTCTCTCCCTCTCTCTCCCCCCTTCCCTACTTGTTACCA
>JASCQY010000183.1:0-11991 GCA_030264315.1 Sardinella tawilis
TGTGTGTGTGTGTGTGTGTGTGTGTGTGTGTGTGTGTGTGTGTGTGTGTGTGTGTGTGTGTGTGTGTGTGAGCATGTGTGTGTTTTCACCCACCAAATATTTAATCTAAAATCAAGACTTGGAGCTATTCGATGAGGAGAATTATGGGGGGAAAAAGTCTGGCATTACGAGCAGAGTCTCACAATCACTGAGACCTCAGTCTAAACAACTGACTGGAATAAATGAGTCACTTAATGCATTCTGTTGTTTCACAGATTCCCTGAAGGGAAAGGATCACATTCATCCACAGTGCCTGAGGCCTTTCAAATGAGACTTTAACACAGGGCTAAAAGCATATTAGCCTAATGGGTATTGGTTTTGTCACGCTAATAATATACTAGCCTGGCTAACACCAGCCTAAATCTCAAGTGAGATTTAGTCTGGGGACCTCCTACACATTTTCTCGTATGGGACTTCAGGTTCTGTTTGTCCAGAAGTTAGTGCATCGTCTTGCCGTCTCATCCCCTTCTGTGATTGGTTCCCAAATCCATGCGAAAATTTCGGCCATGGTCTCCAGGCTGCCATGCAGTTCGGAACGAGCGCGCAAGGCAGCATGGGTATTCCCAGGCTAATAATATACAGTAGAATTACATAAACTCCCTGCCCAAGACCAAGCCTAAAGACTCTTGAATCTAAAAACAAAAGAATAAATACTTGCATAGCCAAGGTACCGGTATATGCCAAAAGGACTGGCATATTTGGATCTTGTTCTGGAATCTGGTTTTTGTGTGTGTGTGTGTGTGTGTGTCATGTGAACAGGCTGTCATGGTGAGAATGCATCCAGCCTCTTCTCTTCAGCATACAATCTGCTGCCACCTGCTGTCACAGGCTAACAAACAGAACAGACATCCTTTTACAGCACAGCTCGAGTGTGGATAGTTGTGGAAGTAGCTTAGGGTTGAGTCATTTCAATATTGGCAATTTGTCTACTTTCCATGAAATGTTGTAACAACAAAAGAGTGGGACCGTTCATACATATTATTTCAAATCTGGTTGTTACAAAGGTTGGCCACTAGGAGGCAGCAGTTGTCTGTGTTGTGTAGCGACCTTTATTGAGCTATTTGGCTCTGGCGCTGCGGTGGCAATGAACGTGAATGCATTCAACCGCAGCATCACATGCTTCTGCTAGCCATGTAAAATATAACAACTTCATATTTTGTGATATCATCTGGTAATTTCTACGTTTGTACAGCATCTCATTATTATGTGATTTTTATGAGATTTTTCTGAGCTTGATGTCAAATGAAAGTTTTTTTAGGCAGCAGAAACAGTCTGCCTTAGTGTCTGAAAGCAAACACCCTGACCTTTCAAAGTCATTGAAACACATCCTCCCTGCACATCCTGGGTCATTTTGAGCATTTGCACTATTTCTCTAATACAGTCCTGTGCCATTGGATAATGGAGAATGGCCCATTACATGGCATTTCAGCTGCAGCAGAGGCCTTAAGGGCAGAGCAGCTGAAGAGTGGTTATGCTGTCAGACTCTCATATTTTCATATTAAGTGCTCTCACTCCAGTGAGATCTGCTGTCTGAGAGCAGCTGCCTGCCAGGATAATTGGACCACTTTGATTACTGTAATCGAGGAGTCAAAAGTACTGTGATATCCTGCTGTCTGTCAAATAAAAAAAAAAAACAGGGGAATGGGAATGTTTTTTTTGTTGTTGTTTTTTTCCCCAACAAGAAAATGTACATGTGCTCTGGGCATTTAAATCCAATGCAAATGTGTTATACAGTCTTGACATCTACACATAGAAACAATATTACATACTCAATACATGGACTTTGAGTGCCAATAGACTCTACTTCTGTATGGTAGGCCTAAGTTCTTTCTAGATGCCATGCTTAAAAATGAAAAAAATGAACTTTATTAGAAACTTTTTGAAGACTCGATAAATAAAACACAATTGTTTGAAGAAATAGTTTATTCACATACAAAGGTGCATTTGAAGAACAAAGGCCCTATAGTTGACAGATATGACTCTTCCAGTGTCTTAATCCATAGTCACATGATGTGTGAGAGTGAGACATACGCTGGTGGTATTGTATGCAGAGTGAAATACTGTAAACTACTGTCAAACACTAGTACTGTATTTGAGTGTGCAGCGCATGAGCCCATGGATGTCTGACAACTCATATCATCAGATACTGTAGGCTACTACATTCAGTCTAATACTGCAGAGGGGTGCTGTGTAACTCCTCCCACAATTATTCTCAAAGGGTGTACGACACACAACCAGAGAAAGCATATCCTGACTCAGATCATCCAGTGAGAATATTTTGGATCAGTTCTCAATTCCAAATCCATCAGGAAGACGGCATGGTAAGGGCAGAGCCTAGAGCGAATGCTTTATGCATTAGTGCAACAAGAGATTTCTTTTACAGGTGCTGTGCAGGCAAGACTTGTGTTGATTTCAAATGCAAGAGCAGAGATATTTCTCAAGGTGAGACCATAAAGTAGATGATACGATCTCCATGGAAACTAGCAAGGACATGTTGCAAGATTGATCAACAACACAACGCACTTTAAGCTCTGTCATACATGCATAATAAGTGTTGTTGTTTTATGGTGAGCTTAAATGCTGGGATGTAGTTGTTGTCAGTCTCTTTTTGATTTACACAAAAATCAATTTGGGGGTGTTGAATGACAAATTCTATATTGATTATTTAACTGATTGGACTTGAAATCAGCATATAGTCGTGGGGGACTCACATTCAAGTCGCATTTTCACACAAGTTAGTTTAGTAGAACTGTTAGTTAGTTAGTTAGTAGTTAATAGATTGTTAGTCTTTATTTTGGTTAGTGGTGTTAGTGCCACACCTTGGCTAAATGAATTAGTAACACTATGTTTGCATAAGCCTTAGGGTAAGTAAAGAAAACCCACTAGTTGTTCACTATGACAGAAAAAAAAAGATCACACACTCAAACGTCACTTTATAGACCTATTTATAGTACTGTATGCATTTAACAACTGTTTGAATATTTGTCATGCTATAAACATATGAAAGGATCTGATTATTTACCATTATTTTTAAAAATCATTATCAATTTCAACCGGTTGTTAAGAGCATGCAGAAGTCATGAAAGATTGTAGATCGTGGTTTTGCTTCAAGCAGAGGGTAGCATGTTAGCGGTCAATGCAAGTGTCATACGTCTGAAAAGGAGACGCAGAGTAGAGTTAGGTAAAGAAGAGAAAGGTTAGTACCATGACAAGGAAGCATATTGGCGAAGCAGACTTACCAGCATGAGTTAAGGCCTAAGAAGTTAGTTGTGTCATTTCCACTACCCAGCGAAGAGTAGACCTTCAGCACAGCATGTGTTAGATAAGACTAGCATCAGCTCTCAGCTTTCCCAAAAGGTCACACACACACTGAACCAGCAGGAGTCCGCAGTGAGACCCAGAGAAGGCCAGCCTGGAGCTCCAGGGATGCATCTGCGGAGACGTGCCCTTGGGCACATCCTCACAGTGGGGCTCTACATAGAAGACCATTACTCATTAAACTGGGCTATGCCACCACTTACTAAGGCACTGAGGGAATGCGTGCATTACTTGGAGAAGACAACACACCCCGTTGGGCTTTGGTGCGGGCAGAATCTGCAGCCTTCAAAGGGACCTGACTGAAACTGACTACAAGTAATCACAGCGTAATGGCGTTCATTGTGAATCTCGCTGCGACCCTGTGTTTGGTGTGTGCGACTACTGATGTGGATGCTGTTAAGAAAATCACAGTTGGTCTGCCACAGAAATATCCTGCTGAGGTTTATCCTTTCTTGTCGGGAGACTGGCCTTTAAGTTCATGATTTAAATGTTTTACTCGGAGATAAACCTGTCTGCCAAACCTCAGCACAACCAGTAGGCTTTAGGATAGTATTCAAATATTACTACTGCAGCTATGTGGCTCCAACATGGCTAATCTTCAACTGCAATCCCTGCCGGAAATAAACGGCTTATGCTGGTGGCTGGCTTTAACTGGTTTATGATGGTCAAAGGAGCCAGATCATCAAACCTCATGCAAAACCACATCTTTAAGATGGTCCATCTAGCTAGAACCAGTTCATGATGGTCATGCTAGCATATCCAGCCTGTCAAACTGGACTAATTGCTGGACTATATGCTGGTTATGCTGGCATGGAACCTGGGCATGGCTGGCATACGGCCAGCAAATTCAGTTAGAAAGGTCAACAATAAGCTGGTCATGAGAAAACACACCTTAAGATGGTAAAAAAAAAACTCGCTGGTGAAAGCATCTTCGTTAAAACCAGAACTACCAGCATAAACTGCTTTTAGCTGGAATTTCGTGCAGGGATGAACGTCAAATGAAATGACCCTCAGCAAGACATCTCAGATCCAGATGTTAGATTCTGTTAGTTGTTAGTTGGCATTTCCCAGGTCATAAGCAACTCAAAGCAAGGGCACATACTGCACTACAGGGGGGTTGTGCGTTAGTATACAGTGCGTCTGGTAAAGGGGAAATGGTGTGAACCAATCAAACCATTTAGAGTGCTGCTGGCGGTAAGAAAAAGAGCCAGAACATTTGATAGACAACATAGAATACTGTAAATAGCGAACTGGCGACTAATGCCAACCCAATGGGGCATAGGAGTTTTTGTGCCCCATTCATCTATTATGTTAGCTTTATTATATTAGCTGCCAATTCGCTACTCGGCCTGTATGTTTGATCACATTTTCTCGTTATTTTTCCCACTGACAACACTGGGTGACTTTAAACAACGGGGCTAATGGATTGATTCACACCGAATTCCTTCTTTGAGCAGACATCACTACTGAACGTGACAATGAAGAACATCTTCCAAGGCCCAAGAAAGAACAAGGAAAGAAATGCATTGGCAATCTAATTGCCAGCCTTCTTAATGCGAATAATAGATCACTTCATTTGGTACCTCATACACACACCCAAAGTGCTCACCTGCAGAGCATACAAGTCCACTCTGCCAATTAGCCACCAATATCCATGCACGCTAACACACCCAAATACCCAACAGACTCCAACGCGTGTCAGTTCACCAAAGGAAACAGTAGAGGGGGATGCAGTCAAGGAGATGTGATTAGAGTCAGGAGACGTTTCACAGTTAGGCAGCAAGACTATGGTGCACCAAGGTTAGTTAGTTGGGTGGTTAATAATCTGGGTTAGTTCTGGTTAGCAGAACCAGGATTGTCCTGGTGAGGGTTAGTTTGACATACTGTATTCTGAGAGCTTGTGGCAAAGCCCGTCGCCTCATGCAGCATTCACCGTAACTACGTACACACACACATACACACACACACACACACACACACACACACACACACACACACTCACTCACACACACACGCACACACACACATACGGCACAAACATACAGAGAGAGTAAACCACAGGGAGAGACTACGATGCAGGGGATACTCTATAAGTGCAGAGACATAGTTGCAGAGAGAACAAGCTGAGCAGAAAACATTCTCAAAACATTTCTGGAACGCCAGAGGAATGTTTGCATCTCAGAGGGCCACTCTTGTTCTGAGAATGTTCACCTCCAGCTGTGACGCCAAGCAAGAAATAGGACGCAATAGGCATTCTACAAGAAGCTCCTAAGCAACCTTGTTAGTGGTGTTAGGCATCATTAGTACTGGGAGAGGCAGAGGGGAAGAAGAGTTGTTCAAAATCAGTGTTAGCAGGGTGACAGCAGAAGGGGAGGTAATGTGTTGCAGCCCACTACACAGGGAAACAGACATCACAGAGAGAAAGAGAGAGGCGTTAGTCTCTAGGATGCGCGATTAGTCTTTTCAAGATGTTAGTATTCTCACCAGCCATCGTCACAAGGGAACTGGGAGCATATTCAGTGTTAGTTCTGTTCTCCGTTCGCATCATTTCAGTTGCAGTGCACTGGCGAGATGGCAGCTCGCCATATGACGTAGGAAAATGCATCATCTGTGTTAACTCGGAAAGAGCAAAGAATATTGTCCACTGAATGATCTTAAGACTGCATGTAGGCGACTGCAGCTTTCCAATAAAGTAGGTCATTGCTTTAATATTGAAGATGAACTGTAGATCAAAACTGGAATTATTGAAAAGTCGCAGTAGCCTACATAAACTACGCCAATCTAAATGAGACGTGATGGAAATGTCAAACCAAAATCTCTGAGTAAAAATAAACTTCAACCTCTTACATTAACAAAGCAATCCATTATCCAAATGCATGAAATCACTGACCAAAGTATTAATCCCAATCCAAGAGGATTAAACCAGGAATAAATTCTGTCAGTAATCTATTGTTCTGTATCTACCTAAGAGTAATCATTAATCTATTAAATCTAGCATACCAGTCTATACAGCAACACTGAAGGAAAACGGTAAAAAGTGAAAAATGTCACCTGCCTGATGCCACCCATTCAATGCACTGCAAAAGAGAGTGAAGCGCTATCGGCATTTTATGTGGAAACGTGGGGACAGGGCGCCTGTTCACCAAGAACACGTAACGCAACCACAGACAACTGTGTGAAGATTCCAGGTCATTGAGGGTTATCTCATCACGTTCACGAAAAAAAATAAATCCTTTAGCTCTAACAAACCATATCAGTAAGACTCATGAGAAACATCTTCCAAATTCGGAGATAACTCAGCAGCTCTCGCAACCCTCCATCACCTGGGTCTCCTGTTCCACGCTTATGCAGATGGCCACAGTACAAAGCAGTCACACAGTGGGTGCGTGTGTGGTAGACAAACAGGTGTGCAAACACACAACAGACAACCAAGGCCACACAGAGGGTGATGAGAGAGAGGACGATAAGAGACGTGAAAGGCGTGTCAAAGTGAAAAAAGAAATAAAGAAATAAATAAATAGCAGAGAGAGAGAGAACCGCCTCACAGCTCCGACTCCCCTGTGCAGCTACAACACGCCTCCATTTCTCTCACGTGTACCTTCTCTCTCGCCAGTCTGCATGACGCACTTTGGCTTCCTCAAGCGGAGGACAGAAAGTGAGACGGGAGATTAGGGGTAGTAGTTGGATAGGTGTGTTTCCATTGGAACAGCTCTCTGTGTAATGCTCTACATATCAGCGGTAGGTCTCACTCTCACAGATGCAAATGATTGCACTTCTCCATGTAGGCTTCAACCTTAATGGTGAGATTAAGGCTAAATATGTAACATATTGTTCTATGTATAATGCATTGTCTGCATTCTTTGGCCCCCAACACAGAATAGCAGTCTAAAGAATATGAGTACAAAGGTCAAATCTTTTCCACCATGATTCATGTCTCTTGAAGTGCTTGTTCAGTGCGGCTGCTTGACATCAGTAGCCAGTGGAAAGAGTCTTCCTGGTTCACCGTGCAGTTTCTCCCTTTGCCGAAGAATTCTTCCTGTGTGTTCCGGAACGGTTTCAACACCTCAACCTTCTGCAGTAAACAAGGACGTGGACTGAGTCATTGCATGGTTTATATGTTTATGGTACAATGTGATAAGAGAAGCCTAAAAAATGTTATGCTTTAAATTCCTGCAAACATTATGAAATTATGATGCTTGCCTCTGTGTGTGCGCTAGACGAAAGTGCTTAAATTCATGTGACTGCCTAAGCAAGGCTTCAAACCTTGCATCGCCGACGGCAACAGTGGTGCTCAAAAAGTGTGACTAAATTTTAAGCCGTACTGAAGGTAGGTAATCAGCTCATCCTGACATTTTCTATGAGAAGCAGCATCAGCATTTGGCCTCCCTGACCTGACAAAGAAATCTTAGCCTAGAAAAAAATATGAAACTTTGCCAGCCATGGAAGCAGATTAAAATAATCTGATTTAACAGTCGTGCCTTGCCTCAGGTCAGGACTTTTGAAGCAGAGCTCATAGGTACAGTAAAATACTGTGCATTTATAAATATCCCCCACTCAACCTAATCCTTCTTTTCTTACTTAAGACCCCCCCTGTGAACGCTATATCACCCACCTCCCTGTGATCAAATTTGTATTGCTTTTTTTTATTTTTAAGTTTCACTCCAGCTTGGCAGTAGACCGACATGTCACAGACCCCAAGCTGAGGCAGATTTATTAACTATGACTGCATTTCATTTCAAGCGCCTCGGTTAAATTTAAAATTAAATCACCCGAACATCATTTCACATTTCATACTGTAGATCCCATTCCCACAGCCAAGCAAAAAAAAAAAATGCTAACGCATTAGCCTCACTGATGTTCCTACCAGAGTGACGGGCGGCTCTGGTAAGCCTTTCAAATGGACAGGGGCGCACAGAGGCGAGGAGAGGAGGGGGGGTGGTGGGGGTGTGGGGACGCTGGTCTCCTCCTAAGCGGGGACATCCTTCAGGTCCCTGTGGAGGAGCAGAGAGGTGGAGAGCAGCAGAGTGGAAAGCAAGCGTGCGCGTCACGGCTAACCGTGTGACACTACATTTGGACCAGGGCTCGTCTGGCCTTAAGCCACACATGTAAGCGATCTGAAAACCAAGTCTAAGGCTGAATGTAAGTAGGGCACGCATTGGGCACACACACTGTAACAAATGATTTGTAATAATTACTTGAAAAATGTGTGGAAACTCGTTGCCTCGAATAAGGTAAGTAAAGATTACGTGTCTCTTTCAATATATCTTTACCATAACTTGAAAGAGACTAGTTATGGTTAACTTGTTTGAGGTAACGAATTTCCACACATTTTTCAAGTAAGCATTGCAAATCCTTTTTTACAGTGTAGTGTACCTAGTACCTAGTCATAAATTGGAGTGTTCTGAATACTAAAATTATCAGGAGCTGGCCTGAATACTAAAAATATCACTAAAATACCCCCAAAATTCAGCTAATCAAAAGACAGCCACTACAGAGTTCAGTCAGGAAACAAATACAAAATATGGTAGGCAGGGAGGGAAGGAGAGAGGGTCAGATTGAAATGAAATGTCAGGAGAGAAACAAGATATTTAATAAGCCTATACAGTACTTGTACCTGGGTAATGATGTTCACAGTCAGATTGCTGGCTTTCACCCCTTCTCCATCTCTCTAGCATCAGGGGCTGGACTCTGGCAACACATATGTGTTTGACACATAGACTGTATAAACACAACACATATGTGTTTGACACAGTTAAGGTTGTGGATTAACTGTTGACCTGCATGTATATCAGTTTGTCAGATCTGCTGTGAATTACAGGAAATGTGATCACCACTGGAGTGATTCAACACATGGAATAACATCTGCCATATCACACCTTTATAGTGAATTAGACAACGAAATCGTGAAAAAAGATGTAGTTAGTGAAAGAAGAATTATTCATAGATTACTCCAAACTGGGGATTCTAACATGCCTGTGCAAGAGGAGCTTTAAGGTCCACGCACGTCATTCTTCCAGGAAGAGTATTTCATCCTACATACAGACGGATTTCACTAGACGTGACCCGTACAAAAGGCCATATGGCATCATAGCCCGCTGTCAAGTTCTTTAGCCCTCATACATACAGTAAATGTGATGCCAAAAATATACCATGAGCTCCAGCACAATGACCTACACCTCAAACATGGTGTAACCCACAAAAGGTGAAATGTGCATTAGCAAGGAATATGAAAGGAAATGCAGAGTTGGCAGTATCTGTTGTATGCAGGTAGGCTTAATATCAGTTGCCAGGAGACCTTAGATGACTGACAGCTATGGGGTATCTGCAAATGTTTTATGAGGAGAGACTGCAGGGCTGAAGGCAATGATGGGCCACAGTAGATATAAAATATTCATCTGCTGCAGACCACAGCAGAGAAATACTCATATGATTTAAAAGAACATTGTAAATCCTATTGGTATCTGATAGATTCAGTAGGCTTTTCCCCCCAGGGTGCCTTGAATGATACTTTCAACACTTGGATACATTTGCAAACTCGGGCAGTCTAACTATCTGGATATTTTGGAATGTGCGTATTATGTACTAATTAATACATCTGAAATGTACAGGCTACGCCATGGTAATAGAAACAAGAAACCAATACAAGAAGACATTTGTCACATCATGCCAATTTTCTCTCGAAGTACCAGTAACTATAGCTGACCAGCACGCGCGTTTTATTTGGTGTGCGTGCGCGCGCGCGCGCCTTATCCACCACTGCAGGCTACTGGGCATGTATTGCCAACTCCAGTAATTCATCTTGCGTTCTTGACGTTCAAATGGTGGTGTATTCACCTGGAAATTTCCTTTGCTCCCATTTAATACACCACTGCCGTGAAAGGTTGTTTTATTGGTAACTAGAGGCTAGCTACACAATGAATTAAAGTGTAATGTCTGCTATGTCCGAAAACACTAAATTACATAAAAATACTATGACACTGTTTATATGATCCGATCATTAATTGAACAATTACGCATGGCAACAATACGCATTAATCGCAACAATTATGTTGGTAAGCTTTTTGCCTTATATTGCCACAACATCCCTACCACGATTCATTGTTATCTTTCAACAAATACAGTTTTTGTATTGTGTATTACTCCAACTTCAAACCCCAGCCATTCCCCACAGGCCTCTCAATTACAGTCTATTATTTTCGCAGTGACAAATCAAGACATCATAATTATATGTAAGTGCGCTGTAAGAACAGAGAAATCGATCACAGAATTGCAAAGGAGCTCTCCAAATGTGGTGCTACATATCTAATTATGAATGCTGTGAATTGGGAAAAGGAAAGGTCCAATTCTGTCAATTCTCATCACATTTTTCATATCCTCAATACAAAACAATCGGATTGTATTTGAATAACTACAAAAAGACTGTAAGCATCTGTGTGGCAGCATTGTAACGTTATCTACGCGTTTGTGGGAAAGGTTGAGTTTATCACCTACCTTTTTCTGCGTTGGTGTGTAAAACCTCGACATTTGCCAAAATTCGGAGGTTTCTGCCATCAAAGGTGTGTATTCGCGAACAACAGATTACGATATGTGCTCAAAGACTGAGTGAACTGCTGTTGACAATGATTCAGATCACCAGTCCGCTGGGAAAACTCCTCCCAGCGCAGTCTATCTCAGCATCTCTGCTTTTGGTGGTGCCGACCAGCTGCTTTCAGGAGGGCTAGTTGTCAGGCTCAGGCAGGGTTTTTAGAGACAGGTATCCAAGGCAACGGCATGGAAATCAGCAGTAGCCCATAATAAGTGCAAGCTGGTAATATGATCTCCAGTGGTTGCTGACAAATTTATTTAGGCTATCAGAACCTCAGTGTTGTTATTTTTGTGGCCAGATTACATTCAATTTGGACAGTTTTAATTTACGTGGGCTATAGACTATTTGGACCTATATTTTAGCTATTGCAGGGCGAGCTTTTATTGGGCAGCCTATTAATGTAAAAGGGCTAAAAGAAAAACTGTAGACGACGTTTTGCATTCTTCTTTAGGGATGTCGGGGCTGAATTCTTTAAACGCAAGTGGCTCTCAAAATTACCTGTGTTAATTAGGCTTATTCAAACTGAACACTATAGCCTTGTGTAGATTTAGGCCAGGTGATAGAGCCTAATAGAATAGCCTATGCTACCATGCCTTTGGGGTACATAGGGATCAAACCAGCCCTGTGGTTTGGGAGTGAAGAACCAAACGCTAGGAGACGTCAGTTAAAGGAGCGGTTGAATAAATAAACAATAATGGGTGTAGCCGAACTCAATTGAACAAAAGAAAGTAGGGATTACGGGCCCCGTCTGCAGATGTCTGAGCGATGGAGCACGCGCGAGCTCGAGGAGTCCAGCTGGCGCGAGGGTTCCACCTCACACAATGCAAATGAGGGATTGAATGCTTTTTGTTCTCGCGGGCCATCTGTGGAGGCCAGCAAAGATGAATAAGCGTGCCCGGGGCTCCGCAGGCCATTCACTCGCAAATTCAGTTGTCAGAAAAATGGCTCATATCAAGTGTAGCCCACACATTTAGAGAGAGAGTGTGTGTGTGTGTGTGTGTGTGTGTGTGTGTGTGTGTGTGTGTGTGTGTGTGTGTGTGTGTGTGTGT